>CAXKVY010005082.1:0-15115 GCA_964058915.1 Tetropium fuscum
GTCCAGCCATAATCCATCATAAACCCAAATTCTTACAGCTTTCACGGGGAACGATACGATGGCCATTTAACTTAATATTGAAGACAGGGTCGTTACTAACAAGATCTTTCTTGCTTCCGAAAACTTCATAATTAGTAATAATTCAGTTTTAGATTGATTTAACACAAACTTGTGACTAACGATATTTCAGAAATAGTGTCTAAGTCAGTATTAATTTTCGTCACAGCCAAGGGTAAAGTTTCAAAACTAAAGGGAAAATATACCTGAGTATCATCAGCGTATTGATACGACTAATAATATTTAAGGTACCTATAAAAATCTGCCGTGTAAATACAAAATAGTAGAGGTCCTAAAATACTACCTTGAGGAACCCCTTTAGTTATATCAGAAAAGTCAGATATATCATCGTTCAAAATCACTCTCTGGCGACTACCAGTAAGATAATTTCGGAAAAAATTGACTGCTATTTCCGAGACGCCGAAATATTTTAATTTTAAACAGAGAGTTGTATGATCTAAGGTATCGAAGGCCTTACTAAAATCTAAAAGTATAAGGCAAACATTGTTATTAGCATCGTTTTATTTAAATATGTCATCTGTGACTTTTAGTATTGCCGTACAAGTACCGTGTTGTGATCTAAAAACAGACTGAGTAACAGGTAAAATATTAGAATCATTAAGGTAGGCGTTTACTTCTTGAGAAACAATTTTTTCTAGGATTTTCGACAACGTAGGTAGAATGCTAATAGGTCTGAAGTGAGTTATATGGGTGGCATTTTGGTTTTTAGGAATAGGGATGACATTTACGTTTTTCCAGGCTGCTGGAAACAACCCGTGAGAGAGGCACATATTGATAAGAAAAGTTAGATGGTTATTCAAGTGGGGTGAGACAAGCAAAATCATTTTTACATCGATGCCGTCAGAGCCATTAACACAAGATTTTAGTTGATAAATATTTGTTTCAATTTGTTCTAATGTAACTTCGATGAAGGCAAATTCGTTACCGCCGACACAATACTTTTTATCTACATAATTATTAAGAATTGTATTGCTGTCGTTAGGTTGAACTTGTGCGACTGGATTGGAAAAATTGGCAAGAAAATCTTCAGATTTACCTACTGTTGCCGCCGAAATAGTATTTCCGAGGGAATTAATATTTCGGGGTCTCACTAATTTCCAAAAATTTTTTGGATCGGTTTTAAATTTGTGACGTAAAAATTTTTTCTGATTTAATTGAATTGTTAACTTGGTTTCCCAGATCCTTATGCAAACGCTTGTATTTAGAATATGCCTTCTTTTCTAACTTGATCATGAGCTTTAAATTATCGGTCAACCAAGGCGCTGGTGGTTTACATATCCGCGATGTTTTAAGGGGAGCATGGATGTCGAAAATATTGCATATGTTTATGTCCAAAAAATCAACGATTTGATCAATATTAGCTAAGGTATATACATGGTCCCAGTTGAAAGCTTGTAAGTCACGCAAAAACAAATAATAATCAAATTGAGAAAAGTCTCTGTACGTTTTATATAATACAGCTTTAGACTATAGATCCAACACAATTTCTTTCCCGCCAATTTTCAGGCTAAACCAGAGTTGTTCTAAAGGACAGTCTTCAGTATCTTGAATTTTGATCAGTTTAAACTTAATGGAATTCCTAATATAAAAAGCAACTCCCCCACCGCGAACGAGTACCGCGATCCCTTCTTACCAGATTGTAACTAGCAATCGAAAAACCAGCATCACGCACACTTGGGTTAAGCCAAAAGATAATATGCAAATTAAATTAGCTACAACAAAAAAGGTAAACAAGGAACCAGCACATTAATTTATTTCACCAGCGCACGTTCTACTGCTAAGAATAATATTACCACGACGATAAAGCAGTGAGCAGTGAGCAATGGCATTCACAAGTCGGTTACCGAGTTAATTAAGCGACTTCTAATTATTTTCACGCGCACACCAGACAAATATTTTTCCTCCTGATGACCAAGCAGAGTTCTTCCCGTGCTTCTTTTTAGCTGAAGACAAGAGATGGTACCGTGTCGCGGTTAAGTCTCCATACAGCGATATGTTGGTGCCTTTCAATAATTTTCTAGCACTATATATCTGATTTCTTTTAATGTTACTAAGGAACTGGACGAAAATAGTTCTAGATATAATAGGGCTAGATTTGCCCACTCGATAAGTAAAATCAATATCACTGGGATAACAAGGAATCTTTAGCGTATCGTTAATTATGTTAGTTATGATGTCAACTAATACCTCATAATCCTTTTCCGGGATACCAATAAATCTTAAATTATTTCGCTTAAGATGCTGCTCCAAGAAGTCATATTTTGGAAGAAAATTGAGGAAAAGTGAACTTTCCTGATTCACTTTTCCGCAATTATATATGAGGGGTTGATATTTCAAGTTGATATTTTAAAATGAAACCACAACATCGATTTATGAATCGATTTATTTTGTATCCGGACAAACATACAATTTCTGATTTGTCAAATAGTGCAAATTGTTAACTTAAATAACATTAGAAATAAACGGTCAAGTGAAGCACATATATTTCCTCAGATAGGTATATAGGTACTACATGAAATTGTTGTTATACTACATATTACTTAACATTCATTACGTAATTAATCCTTAACTAAATAGAATAATTTTTATACCGCTTATTTATCATAAACTAAAACTTGATATGAAGAAATTCTACGCTCAGTCCAATTATCTACAAAATACATCTTCACTGTGGGACGGAATCCAGTGACTTTACCAACTATTACTTCATTGTTAAACCAAATTCGACCAACATTATACACCCAATTTTCTTGGAAGCCAATTTGAACTAGATGTTTATTATGCACTTGCGATTTAAAATTGTCGGCCGTTACTGGAATCCATTTCAAATATTCTAAGGAAGAACTACATAAAATCTGAAACAATGATACTTTACTTTACTTTAGTTTATTGACCACATTATATACAAAATCCAATACATTCGAAGTCACAGATAGAGAACAATAACATTTAAAAAAATACAATAGTACAGATACGGCAACAAAAATGATAAATATATGGTATAGTTAAAAGATTTAAAACTATGGTTACAAAATGACAGAAATTCATCGGCAGAGTAAATACAATGATTCAGCAGAAATGATTTGGCAAATCTGTGAAATTTTGTCAGAGACATACTACTGTATATGGCTGGAACCTTTGATGACTATAACACTCGGAATAGTATCCACAAACACCAAAACACTTTCACTTCGCTCTACGGGCGTTTCGCCAACCAAGTTGGCATCATCCGGAGACGATTAAAACTAATCTTAAACTAAAAATCTACCCTATTTATACTACTTATGGTGAAAACATTCGTCACGCTTCAATGATCAGTTGCTAAGCAACGCGTAAAGCGGGTTATACGATATAGGTCCCTTGTCGCTATTCATACTACTTTTACATTTTACAATTTCTATGCTCTCAAATGCATCCAACTGTCTATTATTGGTCACATTTCTAACTAATCTTAAATTACTAATATCTATTCAGATAACAGATAAGTCTAGTGTTGCACAACATGCTTTTGATAACAATCATAGAATATATATTAGTAATTTAAGATTAGTTAGAAATGTGACCAATAATAGACAGTTAGATGCATTTGAGAGCATAGAAATTGTAAAATGTAAAAGTAGTATGAATAGCGACAAGGGACCTATACCGTATAGCCCGCTTTACGCGTTGCTTAGTAACTGATCATTGAAGCGTTGACTAATGATTTCACCATAAATAGTATAAATAGGGTAGATTTTTAATTTAAGATTAGTTTTAATCGTCTCCGGATGATGCCAACTTGGTTGGCGAAACGCGCGTCGAGCGAAGTGAAAGTGTTTTGGTGTTTGTGGCCCCACGTATGAGTGGCCCCTATAAGTGGTGCTGTGGGAACAGATCTGCATTTGGGTCTGTATCTGCATCTATACGTCGTCGTTTGTAAGGGAAGTCCGACAGAAATGAAGAGGACGCTGGAATTTCACAATTATTCTCTTAACTCATAAAATCGCATCAACATTTTGCCCATATACCTACACGTATATACAGGGCTTTCATTTAATCCCGAAGCCAACGTGACGTGGTGACAAATAAATCCCCGGAAAGTGTTATGATCTCAGAATGACACCAGTGGAGTAGATATTTAATTTTTACATGTGATAATAATCGTATTAAAATAAATAATTCCAGATATAAATGATTTCACGTTAAAAAGTTTTATAATCGTTCAAAGTAGTTTATAATTTATTAGAAAAAATATTTTTTAACTGTGAAATTAAACATATGAAAAGAAATAATGCTAGAAATGAACAATTTACCGTTATAAGTGCTCTGGAATTTTGAGAAATTGTTTGAAATTGAGAAAGTCTTTCGAAACACCTCACACTCAAGGAAATATTTAAATAGGATGCTGCGCTCCTACTTAAGAGCTCCTACTGCTCCGAGTGTTAGAGACATACTGTGCAGACTAGCATCTTTATGAATGTATAAAAATTTGTTATATAAATTTAAATTCAACTTATTTTTCTGTCATGCCTATACGAGAGAATTGCGTCACCAAATTGTTAGCGTTAATGATTATTATTATATGGTACTTATGTACCTCAGATTGACTAGTAAATTAGTACAAATTTTCAAAAATAATCAAGTGTATAGAAAATAAAAAGGCACGGGATTGGGAGGATACTATGTTTTTTAAAGAAAATCCTACAAGGTGCATCTGGCGCCGTCCCTTCTATTGTTCTAATGGCAGCATTCTGAAGTCGGAAAACCTCATATAAATGATGAATTTCCCCACAAAAGGATGCCATAGGATATGTAAGTTTGAATTATGGAAAAATACACGGTACGTAAAACATTTCTGGAGAAACACGTTTTCTATTGCCGCGGAGCAAATATTTGGGATGAGAGTCTGGAACAGACAGACTCAACATGGCTACACCAATTAAGGTTTGTATTAAGAACGAAGCCAAGCAGTTTAGCAAGCTCGGATCTCGAGGACCATTTCTTAGCTTATAAGCAATTTTTGCGTTTTAAATTGAATATATTTTCAGAAAACCATTCATTTACTCTTTCTAAGTCCCTAATTGCCAAATCATTTCCGCCTCTAGTCAATAGAGTGGTGTCATCCGCGTACAAGATACAAGTACCTGCTATATATAATATGGTTTGATAGATCGCTTACATCGAGGAGGAAAAGGACCGGCCCCAGAACTGAGCCTTGCGGAACTCCGCTTATTATTGGGAGAGTACTACACTCTTAAGAGAAACAAACTGTTTTCTATTAAACAAATAAGATGAGAACAGCTTAAGTGCATTTCCTCTAATTCCATAGCGTTCAAGTTTTTCCAATAATATATCTACACATACGCCTTAGTAAGAGATAGTAGATAAGTTAGTAGATAATAGTTAGAGTTAGACTTAGCAGATGATGATGATAATAATAATAATAATAATCTTACACTACCTTGATGCCGGAGAGATGTATACCTACCTGGGTGTGCCACAAAGTCACATCTAGGAGGTAGATATTATAAAAGACGCTCTCCGCGGCAAGTACCAGAACCTACTTCGGCAGATCTGGTCCTCAGAGCTGTCGGTGACCAATAAGGTGTCGGCGACAAATATGCTTGCCGTTCTGGTTATACTCTACTCCTTTGGAATAGGCAAATGGACACAGGAGGAGCTGCAGCAACTCGACGTAGGTACCCGTAAAATGGTAAAATGATGCATGTCTGTCGTAGTTTGCGTTCGGGATCGTCTGTTCCACGGTTATATCTCCCACGACAACAAAGAGGACGTGGACTCTTGGGATTGGAGAGTCTCCACAACAGAGTAACTCTGGATACAGTCTGTAAGATTATCAGTAATTCGGATCCTCTACTCCTCACGGTCAAAGACCATGGAGGAGGTGCCCTTTATATATAGGACAGCACAAAGAGCAGCTAATAGCCCAGGTCTCGACTTTGACACTGAGCAGAATAATCCAAACTCTGTCACCGAGTTGGAACCTGCTCGGTTGAAAGTCCGCCTTATGGCTGCTGGAAATACATGCCGTTTTCAGCAGCACAGAGATAAGCCATTGCACGGAGTCTAATATAGAAATATAGAAAACTTAGGCTTATCTCAAAAGCTGACCTTTAGCTTTTTGATCAGCTGAGCTGTCAGAGACTGAAGGTTTTATATTAGTTCGTCACTGAACACCCTGGTCTACCGAAGCCACGTGATCAGTATATAAGTGCCTGACGTTAGTTGCAGAGCTAGTCGTCAGGCCCCAGAGACCATTATGCATTTGCTGTAAACCTGTCCAGCATATGCGGCCTCTGTCTATTTCCATCAACATAATACGGCATCACGAGTGCTGTATTACCAAAGTTTACGGCACTCGTACGGTATAGATGAGACATCGGTGTCCGGTGTTGCCCTCTGCTTCGGGGGATATTGAGTCCGTTGTGGGGAATGGGAGGTCCCAGTTATACTGGAGCTATTCATTCCCCACCGTCAGGCGGGTACAAGCCAATAAACCTGAGAGTCCTCCTCGACCACCAAGACGATGTTCGTTATAGAGTTTTCGGAAAGAACATCGTCTTGAAAGAGGGGAAGAAACAGACAAAAATCGAGATTTATCTCCGCACTCCGCAGGCTGCATCCGGGTTATTCTGTTAAAATAGCGGTTCTTATTATTGGCACTCTCGGAGGTATGCGAGAATCACTGCTCTTAGAATTGCGAATTATCCCGGCATGCCGTCAATCGGCCGGTCATAGCCGGAAAGATGCAGAAAGCCCTCATAATTTGCTCGTTGCGTCTACTCAGAACACATGAGTTACAGCCTCAATGACAGCTTACCCCGTAAACATTTTTTGGATAATTTTGGTCTGAAATTCAAAATATCTCTAAAAATGTGAATATGCGTAATTAAATTCTCTACAAATTATCTCTTATAAAATTTTCTAATTTTCCTAACCGTTTTTCCAAAAATCGAGAAAAACCAATATATATAATGAAAATCTCAGAAATGTCATAGAAAAATACTCTCTCTACAAATACTACAATACTTAACGAAATGCTAGTAGGCACTGATTTTGTAGGTTGGTGATGCATACAAATGTCACTGCTGTCAAGTTAAAATCTTAATTTTATGTCGTCGAGGAAATATTCTTTATTAATTGTCGTTCATTAATCATGGCATATACAAATGCAGAACAAACTGACATGATAATGGTGTTAGAAACACAACAAAGAAACGGCCGACAAAGTGTGAGGGTGTATAGTTAGGCAGGTGCCCAACCACCAAACATTCTCGAACAATGTTGGACATTTAAAAAATATTTTTTTGTACCTAAACCGCTAATTTAATAAAAATTCTATAAGATACCTATCAAATAAAAAATAGTTGCCTTATTGCACCAAAGGAAAAATACTTATGAAGTTATAAGTTATAAGTTATGAAGAATAGTTATGTGTTAAAAAAGCTTCGGTATATCACTAAAATGTGTCAATGGAGAGCAAAAATCCACACCCCAAAAATAATCAAAGTCGATTAATACCTTTTTCCAGTTATTTACACAATTAAATTTTATTTTATAAACTAGCGGCCACACGAAGCGGATACCAGTGAATTAGTCTTATTCTATCTATTTTGAGTCCAGGAATCTGTGGTCTTCCGATGTACACCTTATTACGGGACACCCTGTATATATAGATGGTTCCTAAATTTATGCGACAGATTTTAAGGGTGATTTTTCAGCAAAAATTAAGGTGGTCTTTCATATAAATTGTTTTCCAAAACCCTTCCCCTCCAAGTTATAGCCCTCTCAAATTTGGAAAAAAAATTGTTTTTATTTATTTTCTCCAATCCATATTGGAGAATCAGAAGAATGTAATTTGGCGACCAACTTGGAGTTTGTGACAATCTTTGCAACCCTGAGATATTGTTACAAGGGGGTAAAAAAATATATTTCTAAAAAAAGAAATTTGATGCGCAAATATCGCTTTAATCTGCAACTTGTTAGTCTCTTGAATTTTCTTCGAGAAATTGATTGTTGGCGCACAAAAAATAAAATTATGCTCACATTACCTTTCACATAAATTCACTGAGGGGTTGTTATTCGGTGAAACAGTCAAGTAGGCCGTTGTCAAATAAAGTCATTATGACAATTATTTATGTCATTATGACATTTAAGTGTAATTTTGTTATTTTATCGCAGTTTTTATAATTCAATGGATAATTCAAATGATCACTCAAGTTCCACATTTTTTATCTCGTATTTTGTTTACTGGTGAGGTTAACTTTTCAAGGGAATCTATAAGAATTTTCCATAATAATCACATATGTATGTGAGCTGAAGAGAATCCACACAACATTTTTGAGGCTACGTTACAACAACAGTGTTCATTAAATGTGTACATATATATATAATATATATATATATATATATATATATATATATATATATATATATATATATATATATATATATATATATATATATATACACATATATATATATATATATATATATATATATATATATATATATATATATATATATATATATATATATATATATATATATATATATATATATATATATATATATATATATATATATATATATGCTCTGAAGATCCTAAATAAAGATCCCAACTTCTAAGTGGTTCGTTTCGGTGTGTATAGTCGTTCATTTCCGTATGTATGTCCAGATATAGCACTGGTAAGTAGGTATATCTTTCCTCTTATTCGTCTATTTGCTTATTTCTCTATGTAATGAAATGCTACAAACCCAAGATTACTTTTCACAAAACAAATATGAATAGCTAAGAATTTCAAAGCTAATATATATATATATATATATATATATATATATATATATATATATATATATATATATATATATATATATATATATATATATACTCAGAGGCACAAAATTCGATCCATCTAAAATTTACCAAAAATTCATTTGAAAATATTTTCCTATATAGGTTCGATTTACATGATTTTTTTTTGAAATTGTAGGTTTGTTCGTGCAGAATGCAGATGTGCTACTGAATTTCAACTCAATTTTAAATTTTGACCACATACAAGGTGTACCAATTACATTGGATTTTTCCATAAAGTTTGCAACACTCTGTTATAAGTACAAGCAATAAAAATATGAAAATTTTGGTACAGAATTTTAGCGTAGTCTCTTCTTAACGATTCATTTTTTAATTCATGTCAATATCTCTATTAATAGGGAAGATATGATTAATTAAAATAATGACTATGTGTCATGGTAATTTTCAATGCAATTGCCAATGGGTTTTTTCAAAGTTGTTTTAGCATCTTCGTTTGTTTTTTTTACAAGTGTCGCTTAAAGGCAAGAAGACCTGCCGAACATCGTAGACAGCGCCTTCTTTTCTCCCGTGAACACCAAAATTGGGGAATTGAGGAATGGGGTAAAATCCTGTTTACTGATGAATCGAGATTTTGTATGTTATCTCCAGATGGCCGTCACAGAGTATGGCGAAGAGGTGGCGAAAGGTTTGCAGAGTGCAATATTGTGCCAAGGCTCAGTTTTGGTGGTGGCTCAATTATAATGTGGAGAGGAATTAGTCTTGAAGCTCGTACATAGTTAGTGGTTGTAAATGGTAGGGCAATAACTGCTGAGAGTTATATTACTGACATTTTGGAACCACATGTTGTTCCTTTTGTCCCATTTATTGGAAACAATTCCATGCTAATGCATGATAATGCCCGTCCACATGTGGCAAGAATCGTTTCCGAGTATTTGGATCACGTTGATGTTAACCGTATGGTGTGGCCTGCAAGAAGCCCAGATCTTAACCCTATCGTACATGTTCGGGACATGGTAGGAAGACGTGTTCGAGTCCAAGTTCCTGCTCCTGTGAACCTGAGGGAGCTTAGTGCAGCTGTCGTACAAGCATGGGATGAATGTGACCAAGGTGCCATTCGTCATTTATTTGAGGGGATGCCAAGACGCATGGAAGCTGTAATTCTTGCTCGGGGAGGCAATACAAGATATTAACTGTTTTTTTAAGTTTATTTTTGTTACTGGATAGGGCTGGAACCTTTGATGTAACTGTAACACTCGGAGTAGTTTCCAGAAACACCAAAACACTTTCACTTCGCTCGATGCGCGTTTCGCCAACTAATCACGGTTCAATCATCGGTTGCTAAGCAACGCGTAAAGCGGGCTATACGGTATAGGTCCCTTGTCGCTATTCATACTACTATTACATTTTACAATTTCTATGCTCTCAAATGCATCCAACTGTCTATTATTGGTCACATTTCTAACTAATCTTAAATTACTAATATCTATTCTATGATTGTTGTCAAAAGCATGTTGTGCAACACTAGTGCAACTACTAGTGCAAGCACTTGTGCAACTTTGTAAGAAACAAAAGTGCTTCCGTTTCAATGACAAGTTTTATGAACAACATGAAGGAACCGCAATGGGTAACTGTTTATCGCATTTCATTGCTAATGTCTTCATGAGTCGATTTGAAACTGAGGCAAAAGAAGAATTCGAGTATTTTTCTAGGATTTGGCTTAGGTATGACATTTTTGCCGTGTTTGACACTAAGATAGCGGATGTAGAAAACTTCATTTTCAAATTAAATAGTCGTTTCACTTCTGTAAAGTTTACATATGAACTAGGAAATAATGGAAAACTTCCATTTTTAGATGTATTAGTAATTAAAAATAGTGACAATAGGTTAGAATTTGATATATATATAGAAAAGATACCAGTACGATCAGATACATCCCTAATGACTCTCACCACTGCTATCAACATAAAGTGGCAAGTTTTAATTTTCTTGTCCATCGTTTACTAAGTTTCCCTCTCATTAATGAAAGGTTTGAAAAAGAAAAAGTATTAATTAAAGATATAGCTGTGAGTAGGAAGAATAGATTAGTAGGAAGAATAGTAGGAAGAGAATTAGGAAACGTAAATTTAAGGACACACTTCGTAATTCTACGACCTTTCAAAAGGATATAGAGGCTCCAAAATATGTATCCATCCCGTACGAACCCCGGTTTACTCGTGGTTTGAGTAAGGTTTTCAAAAACGTGGGTATAACAGCGATTCATTCGTCGAGCAACAAATTACAACAACTTTTAGACAATCCAAAGGATAAAATTGTTCCAAATGAAAGGTCTGGGATTTACGAAATTAGTTATAATGATTGTGATCGAAAAAATGTTGGACAAACTAGACGGTCAATTAACACCAGATTTAAAGAGCATATGGCTCATCTAAAATATGGCAGAACAGATAAGTCTAGTGTTGCACAACATGCTTTTGACAACAATCATAGAATATATATTAGTAATTTAAGATTAGTTAGAAATGTGACCAATAATAGACAGTTGGATGCATTTGAGAGCATAGAAATTGTAAAATGTAATAGTAGTATGAATAGCGACAAGGGACCTATACCGTATAGCCCGCTTTACGCGTTGCTTAGCAACCGATGATTGAACCGTGATTAGTCACGCGTAAATTTCACGGTGATATCATACCGTAGTCCGCTTTACGCGTTGCTTAGCAACCGATCATTGAGGCGTGATTAGTCACGCGTAAATTTCACGGTCATATCATTAGTGACGTCACCATGAAAATAGTATAAATATGGTAGATTTTGTAGTTTGAGATTAGTTTTAATCGTCTCCGGATGATGCCAACTTGGTTGACGAAACGCGCGTCGAGCGAAGTGAAAGTGTTTTGGTGTTTGTGGAAACTACTTCGAGTGTTTTATTTTTGTTGTTAATTTTAAAATATTGTTACATTCATTATCGAGAAATTTTGTATGTTGGTTCTATGTTTGTGAAGTTAAAAGTTAATGTTAATTATAAATTGAAAAACTATGTCAATATTTTAATTAATCATATCTTCCGTATTATTAGAGATATTACATGAATTAAAAAAAATAATTGTTAAGAAGAGACTACGCTAAAGTTCTGTACCAAAAAGATTTTCATCTTTTTATTGCTTGCACTTACCACAGAGTGTTGCAAACTTTATGCAAAAATCCAATGTTAAAATTGAGCTGAAATTCAGTAGCACATCTGCATTCCGCACGAACAAACCTACAATTTCAAAAAAACATCATGTAAATCGAACCGATAGCTAGGAAAATATTTTCAAATGAATTTCTGGTAAATTTTAGATGGATCGAATTTTGTGCCTCTGAGTGTATATACACGAGATCTTCCCCCGGACCTATTAATTGTCAGCGTCTATGACATGTTCTAGACACCAAAACCCTCAACTTTTTTCAAAAACATCGCTGTATATAGACTTTTCTCTAAAACAATGATTTTTTTCCTATTTCTACTGGCCTAATAGAAATATAAATTAAATATTGTCACCTGTTTTTATTGCTAATTTTTGTGATTTCCTTAATAATTAATGCATTTATTGCAATATTTATCAAAATGATACATACTTGTATATACCTCGTAAGTACATATACTTTTTTGTCGAGCGCTGCCCTGACTGACAGCTCTCCTGGATATATCAAAACAGGCATAAGACCTTGGGCATATAGATAGGCATTACCTATGTATGTCGATTTGTTATTACGATCTAATCCTCCGGGAACTGCATCGTTTGGAATTTCTCCATTATAATCTCTCCAGTAATAGTCTAAATAATAACAAAGTAAATAATTGACCTGATATGCTGTTGTTTCTTTCTATTATGGCATACATACCGTAACTCACTGCACAAAATGAACTGCTAAATAAAGTAGTAAATACCAATATTTCCAGACTATTCATGATGATATTCAAACGTTCCTACATTAAATATAATTCAATTTCAAACAAAGCAAATGCTAACTGGTTTTTATATATTTGCTTCCCTATAAATGTGCATGTATACCAAATTGTGAATCACGATAGATTAGTTGGAACTAATTGATTAAATAATGTTAACCTATTGAAATGATAAATACATTATGAAATTATTAAGAAAAAATATATTAGCATTTATTGTAAAACGCTTATTTACGCTTATTAAATATGCTATTCGGCAAACTATTAAAAATTTAGTTCAACTTATTGCACACACGGGCTATTGTGGTGTTGAGATTAAGGAATATCAATTATTAGTTACACTTGTGACAAAGATCATTTCGCTACCATTTCCATTTTATCAAAATTGTAGCGAACTATGATAACTTCCTATATATTTTTTAAAAGATAATTTTGTGTATCATTAACTATTATATGATAGTTTTGCAAATCTGAAATAAAAACCCTCCACGATGGCAAAAAATATTGAGGATAATGTCAGATCCTGCAAAATAGCAATTATCTAATTTTCAAAATATGTAGAAATATAAATTATATGATGAAAATTGTATTTTATTTTTATTTAATATAATTTTCATTATTATACAATACATTGAACGCCAAAACACTTTGGTTCTACTAATATGTCAAGTTTAATAAAACTAATTTTATATTTAAATTTTACCCTGGTTGAGCTCTTTACCTTACGTCTCGTATTAGTTTTAACATTTCTTACGCAAAAGCAGAAAAGTCAGTAGATGTAGAAAAGTCAGGTTATGGGTTATGTAGTTACGAGACTGTCTGTGGGTTGTTTATTTATTTAGGTCTTACTATTTTGGTCAATGTTTATACCGTTTTTTTATATTAATGACGTAAAAATATACGTGGTAAATGGTGTAAAAAACACATGTTGTGTCTTTTGTCCCATTTATTGGAAACAATTTCATGCTAATGCATGATAATGCCCGTCCACATGTGGCAAGAATCGTTTCCGAGTATTTGGATCAGGTTGATGTTAACCGTATGGTGTGGACTGCAAGAAGCCCAGATCTTAACCCAATCGAACATGGTTAGGGATATGGTAGGAAGACGTGTTCGAGCCCAAGTTCCTGCTCATGTGAACCTGAGGGAGCTTAGTGCAGCTGTCGTACAAGCATGGGATGAATGTGAATGAATGATGGGATGAATGAACTCTGTACGAGCTTCAAGACTAATTCCTCCCCACACCATAATTGAGCCACCACCAAAACTGAGCCTTGGCACAATATTGCACTCTGCAAACCTTTCGCCACCTCTTCGCCATACTCTGTGACGGCCATCTGGAGATAACATACAAAATCTCGATTCATCAGTAAACAGGATTTTACCCCATTCCTCAATTCCCCAATTTTGGTGTTCACGGGCGAAAAGAAGGCGCTGTCTACGATGTTCTCTAGTCAGTAATGGGCCATTGGCACGTCTTCTTGCCTTTAAGCGACACTTGTCCAAAAAAAACAAACGAAGATGCTAAAGCAACTTTGCAAAAACCCATTGGCAATTGCATTGAAAACTAACATTAAATTAAATGACACATAGTCATTATTTTAATTAATCATATCTTCCCTATTAATAGAGATATTGACATGAATTAAAAAATGAATTGTTAAGAAGAGACTACGCTAAAGTTCTGTACCAAAATTTTCATCTTTTTATTGCTTGCGCTTATCACAGAGTGTGCAAACTGTATGGAAAAATCCAATGTAATTGGTACACCTTGTATATGGTGAAAATTTAAAATTGAGCTGAAATTCAGTAGCACATCTGCATTACGCACGAACAAACCTACAATTTCAAAAAAAAATCATTTAATACGAACCAATTTGAAAATATTTTCAAACATGTTGTAACGTAGCCTCAAAAATTTTGTGTGGATTCTCGATTCCACGTATGTGATTATTATGGAAAATTCTAATAGATTCCCTTGAAAAGTTAGCCTCACCAGTAAACAAAATACGAGATAAAAATTGTAGAACTTGAGAGATCATTTGAATTATCCATTGACAAAAAATTAGACGAGGTAGAAAGTCTCGAGGTAAGAGCGCTTGTATTCGTTGGAGATGGTACGGATACAACTGATGTTTTTTTAAAATCTAAATACCGTGGATTAGCTTACAGTTAATATATCGGCAATTTTTAGCTTCTCTAGCGGTATGGTTCCTCTCGACCATGTCCGAAGTCCACAGTTCTTATAGAAAAAATTACCATTTTCTCGTAGA
>CAXKVY010005083.1:0-28271 GCA_964058915.1 Tetropium fuscum
TATTTACCACAAAATCTCATGAGATCATTTTTTTAAATATAATGTGACAATTATTAGTACTAATAATAACAACAGATAATCTCCATGTATTATTTTTTTTTATATATTTTCTTCAACTATATCTCAAATAGTAAATAATAACATGATCATAGGTGGCTTCGGTCAAGTATTGTCAAAACAAATATACTTGAATCATATCGCGTGTGTTCATAATTAAGTAAATTCCGTTTGAAAAAGGTACTAAAATACAGGTAAGTAACAAAATTAGGTCGGAAATATTTGTAGAAAGTTATAATAAAAATCCCCGGCGCATTCACCAGATATCAGACTTTCGTACCATTATGTGTCCTTATAGAATTACCGCTTTTCTAACACGCTCATGTTAAAAATTCTGAATATTAACATCTACATGGTGCTACATTTTTTAAAGTTTTTATACAGCCAAGACGTTGGATGTATAACCAAATAAATATAGCACCATATAGATATTTTTTTATATTTCTATAATTTTTTTGGTTTTATTGAAAATCGCATTTTAATTGCAATTTAAATGCATTTTCACGTAAAGATTTTAATAATAAAAAAAATAATCTAAATATCCCATCATTTCATGCATGCTAGGAGGTTCTCATATGATGGATTAGGGTGTCAAACCAATTAAAATATCCCCTTACTTATATTTAGAATTTATGTAAAATTTAGGTTGTCTTTAATAACCCATAGAAAGGAGGGTATGAAGTATGAATGATTTTTAAACAAAGAATAAAACTACTTAATAACAAAACAAATCTAAACAGCAATCAAATCATACTTGCAAAATTCAAGATAAATATTTATCATAAAGCACAGAATCTCCTAAACCAACGATACACACCTTCAAAAAGTAAAAGCCCTTGCCTAGAAATCTATAGGATATATAAATATCCTTTATAACAAATGTAACCAAAGTTTTTGAAAAAATTATAAAAAAGAGACTAAATGCTTATATTACAAGATATAACATAATTTCTGAAAACCAATTTGGATTTAAAGAGAATGTGTCGACTGAAGATGAAATAGTAGCTTTAACAACAAAAATCCACTCTGCACTAAATCAATCAAAACCCTGTCTCTGTACGTTTATTGACTTATCAAAAGCGTTTGATACAGTTAGTCATTCCTTACTTTTACAATCACTTGATGACATTGGTATCAGACGGAATAGTTTAAAACTGTTTCAAAGTTACCTAACCAACAGACATCAGAGCGTGAAAGTAAATAATGTAATAGGTGATACACTACCTGTAGAATATGGAGTGCCACAAGGTACAGTGTTGGGTCCGGTTTTGTTCTCTATCTATATAAATGATCTATTTTCTCTATCCTTGTGTAGAGCAGACATTATATGATTCGCGGATGACATTGCAATATTTTTCTAGTAGCTACTAACAATAAATTTCGAAAAAACTAACTACTTACCATTTAGCTGCTACGCTTCTGGTCTTCCTCCATTTTCACAAATAAAAATTGAATTTCATAAGAAAGAACATATCATCATGCCCTCAACAGAAATTAAATATTTAGGAGTTGTCATTGACAGGCACTTACGATGGGATAAACATGTAAAATATACTATAAGGAAACTACAGACGATACTCTATAGATTTAAATACTTATATACTTAAAGATATACTACGAAATATCTTTAACATACAAGAATTAAGAATACTTTATTTTGCCTTGGTAGAAAGCCATTTGCGCTATAGTATATTAGCGTGGGGGCAGTGCACTTAAAACTCATTTACGTCCTCTGGAAATTATTCAGAAAAGATTCCTGAGAATATTACTACATAAAGACTTAACACACCCTAGTAATCTATTATATAAAGAGGTACAAGTTTTTGATATTAGACAATTGTACTATTACAATCTCAACATAAAGTATCACCGGGTCAAAAATAACATATCATTGCCGGGTCATACCTACAATACTAGACAAAGACACCTCCATACTATACCTTTGATGTTAATATCTATTGGACAACGATCCTATGAATATCTAGCTCCTAAAATCTATAACACAGTTCCTGTCGAAATTAAAAATACAGTTAATATTACATCATACAAAAAAAAACTTAAACATTATATATTTCAACAGTCAAGAATCATATTTCACAATTACTTTGCTTAAATAACTTACGTACCTTATAATCTTTATAACTGAAACGTTGAGATTTTTGTACTACTACTCCTACATACTCGTACTACTCGTAACCACTCGTAAATTGTAAATACTCGTGACTCTATATTGTAATTCATACTAGTGGTATCATATTATATTATTTATCCTAGTTCTATTTTATCTTAGTTATTTTATCTTACCTCAAAACAAGTGTTAAGTCACTTATTGAGTATATTTGTTTATTTGTAATTTTATGTGTTTATAAGTATTTAGTGCACTTTATTATTGTTGCGTATTATTATGAATTTAAACTGTTTGTTTTCAGATTTAGATAGTTAATAATACTGTCTAACATTTATATATATATATATACATTGTTCATATTTTATAATCTACTATTTATGCAAATAAACGAAAATAAATAAAAACAAATAAAAAAAAAAGAGATGATACATATAAAAAAATAAAAACCCCATCAATGATAAAACAGATATAAAAAACCTTAGCCAAATCCACCATAATATTATATAATACTCTGTCTGTCCTAGCCGCCTTCTAAAGTAAATCCATACCACAAAAGTTTTAAACAAACCAAAAATTACAGAATCTAAATTCATGCTAACTTAGATAACAAACAAAATTCCCACGAACATATACAGAAACCTGTAATTTAAAAAAATCCAAACACCTGGAGACTAGAAATAAAACTAGCTAAAACTAAATAGTACGTATCATCGTAATTCTTAAACATCGGCAAAGCAACATAAAAAAATAAAAAACAGAAATGCATAAACAGAAACATCACACTCAATAAATGGTTTAAAGAAACAATATTTTTAAATGTAAACTCGTCTAGGTACGTTATTTTCGATATAATTCTAACAAATAGATACTAACAAATAAATGTGACTTATTGTAATTTTAATATTGTATCCTACTTTTTTATAGTAAATAAAATATTTTTTTACATTGTCGTTGTCCTAAAAAAATAAATTGAAAAAGGCTCTGGCCTGAGGCGAAACATCTTTAAATCGAACAAAATATGATTTTATGATTTTAATTCCTGTAAATGCCATCATAACTCTAAGAAACCGACAAACTAAAACATAATTTTAGTCCAAGAAAATTTGAAACATTAAAATAAAAAATATGTTAAGGTGTGGTTACTAGGTTACCGAGCAGGAAAGTATAAGGGATCGGCACTCATACAAAACGTCTTTTGCAGAGCTAAGTTTACCTCAAAGATATTTAGAGTCTCGTAAAAAATCGCAGAGAATTTAGAAATCATTGGCGAAAAACTATATATGTTTTTCCAGCGATTTTTCCAAATATAGATTTCTGTTTTCAGGAGGTACATAAAAATTATCTTTGATGAATTATACGTACGGTAAAATAATGGTGGTATGTAAGGTAATATGAAACGCTGTTTTGTAACATAATTAGAATAATATTAAATTCCTATAGAATTCTATTGAATATTGCAAATACACCCTTACAAATCATATACTATTGGATATATAGGTATATGATTAACTGCATTCAAGCATGTAAGTTGCAATAAAGAGGCATACGGAGGCATACTTACTTGATGTATCAACTTTCCGCTCGACAATCTCATCTGATATACATCTATTTCATCTCAATCGTATTTTGCGCTTCAATAAATAGACGTAGACATTTTTGATATTTAGGCAGTTTAAGATATTCAGTTCTTCTCGGTTGAGAAAAGTTTACTGGAGGAGGTATTTACAAAAGAATATGTTATAATGTCTAGACTTGACTGACAACTAGATGCGTTATAAGAATTTACAAATTGAAATGAAAATAATACTACTACATTGGGAGAAGTAGAAGCACAATTTTAACTAATTTCCACTTACTTTATAGGGGTAAAGAGGGATGGTACCGCTCGGTCACCTTTTATCGAGGTCACATCTATAGCCATGAATATTGGCGCTTACTACACTGTTATTCGATTTACCCTATACATGGTTTAAGGAAGCCCTACCCATAAGATCGGCATCTGTTTACAACCCAAGAGACGGCATCTGTTTACAACCCAAGATTATACAGGATATAGAAGATGTGACTAATGATGTGGTATTGCATGTTATCATTTCCATAAATTTATACATAAGTAAAGAGATAATTCAACTGAAAAACTTTTATAGGCTCAGTTACTTTCGTATTTCTGAAAATTCTATCCAATTATGAATATTCTGGTCCCAATTTTCAGATCACATTCTTCTGGTACACAATTTGTAATACGCCTGTGGTGGTGATTTTATGAGATCACCAGATAGTGAATAAACTACCCATGAATGGAGACACAACCAGGCTACTTGGTATTAATTTATTTAACACAGTACATTATCACATAGGCTCAGCGAGACGTACAACGTTCAACGCTTAAGTGCTCACTTGCTTCGACGCATCAATGCCTGAACGCGTCAACACATCAATTCTTCTTGTGACCTAATTACACTACTTTATATAATGTTCGATCAGGTCAGTACAATGTGTACGTGACCAAGTTTCATTTAGTTGTTATAATAATGTTGTTTATTAAGTCGACCTAGACCTTAAATATCCTAATCAGCATATTATTGTTTTATATAACTGACATTGTTTATTCGCTTATGCCGGATATCCAGATCCATAAAAGACCAAACATATTTGATGGATCTATGTCACACTTCCCGAAAGAAACTGACAAGCATGGACATGGACAAATTGATAGCCATTGTTACAAGTTTTAAACCTCGGTCATTTTTCATATATTTTTTTGTGGTAGGTATTTTTTTTTATTGGATTTGGCTCAAAACATATCATTGTTCTAAACATGTGCTCTTATGTATAAATGTTGCTTTCTTGCAGGTTGATCATTTGCTACGATTGTGAACGCTTTGAATTTGCTTTTATTATTTATTTATTCTATTTATTCATATTTAAACATAATAAACTAAAGTTTAGCGACTTGAAAATTAGTATTAAATTTTCTTCTGCATCCTTATATACCGCGTCCCAAGAATTATCGACAAAAACAATAGCAGTACCGTCCGCATGTGACCTTGAATTCTTTTTTATTTTGTTATTAAATTATTTTAAATAATAAATAATATTGGCCCTAGTGTGGTACTCCCATAGTTATATTAAGGAGACTATTATAGATTTTTTGATAGCCAAACTGTAGATCACATCATGTATAAAAATTCTGTGAGCCTATTTTAATCAACATATTGTTAATACCTACTTTACTAATCATCAAAAACATATCTATTTGCATAATCATTTAGGGTGTATTATAAGTAAGCCGTTTACTTATGTTTTTATTTGATTATTTAATTATGGCATTAATTTTTTTAATTATAATCACATGCTATAAGTACCACAATTTATCTTATTCCTTATTTACATAATTTACTTATCTCTTGCATATATTTTTTATTTGCTGCATTCAGACGAAGTTACGATCTCACATTGTAAGCTATATTTATAATAATATAACTGCATAGTGCTTTCATGCCTTTGATATTCACTTTTTGCTCGAACCTGTTACTGTTAGTTTGTCACGTCTCCGGAAATAAAGTTTTTGTTCTTTGCACTTGTAACGTCGTGTGGCTTTGCACTTGTAACTAGTTTACATAAGCCCTTGAAGAACCAAGATCGTGCACTCACTTTTCATAGATCACGAGTAGCCCTAATTATTGTGTAGAAAAGTTTGGCCCAAGCTAAAAAAACATCTGTAAAATGAAAACATACTCATATTAATACTATGCAGGTTCATCCAACTAGGAATAAATCAACCCACATATCACAAAATTACCGATAACCCTGGACTATTACCAATAAGACTAGGTACAACTTACATTACGAACGACAATAATTGGTCTTTTGTTCAAATTTTCAATATAGAACCTATCGTTAATGAATTTAATAATAATCAAAATAAACTTAATACCTTAAAATTATTACTAGAAAATAATCATAGTTATGATAGAGTTTAACTCATATAATATTATTTAAAATTTAGAACTTAAATTTTAGTACAGCTTAACCAATTAAATCCCATATTAAATAGACGGAAAAGGGCATAACTGATGACTTGGGATCTATTATTAAATGTATAAGAGGAGATCTAGATCAGGAAAATGCAGAAAAA
The DNA here is from genome assembly GCA_964058915.1 of Tetropium fuscum. Classification (NCBI taxonomy): domain Eukaryota; kingdom Metazoa; phylum Arthropoda; class Insecta; order Coleoptera; family Cerambycidae; genus Tetropium; species Tetropium fuscum. Next base: position 6,324 of record CAXKVY010005083.1, read on the forward strand.
TAAGATAACGCAAATTAAGCAACTTCAGACAAATCAAAATAACGTTAAAATTATTTTAGAAAATCAAGTATCTATAGACAGTATGAATTCTTCTATAGACAGTTTTCATGAACTCGTTCATAATATTTCACAGAACCACTCAAATTTAAAATCACGTGTATTAGAAATTAAATATTTTATTAAAAAGATGGAATTGCATCAATAGATTAGTTAGGTATAAATATTTTCAAACAAACATGTTGTTATTTCAGATGACAAACATATATCAAACAATTTATACTGTACTTAATAAATTCAAAATAGCCATTTCTTTTGCTAAACTTAATACTCTGCATAATTCAATTATAAATCCAAATGAATTATTATCTGAACAATGTAAACATATTAGAGATAATATTCTGCTCCTTGGAAGCTATGTAATCGATTTAGATACAATTTGCACTGGTAACATAGAAAACCATATCTTAAGAACAAATAAAAATCCAAAGGTAAATTTTAAAATTATAGATCTACCTAAACTTACTATTAATTTAAATTCAAGTAATAAAGTACCTACTTATAATTTATGAACTTTTTATCTTAACTTAATTAATACACATCAACTACTCAAAACTCAACAAGACTTGGAATATCTAAGAAATGAAATCAATAAAATCAATATTCCTGTTTATGTTTCCAAAATATCCTATTGACTGTAATGTTGTACTTAATTTTAGTGCTTATTATTCTATAAGTACCTGATTTATAGCAAATATATTTCAAAGTTCTTTACAACCAAATCAAATTCAAATGAAAATAATAATATAAGCAAATATAATCAAATATAATCTGTTGAAAAATCACTCAGAGAATATTTTTTCAGTTAACATGGGACGGAGTTACGATCCCACATTGTAAGCTATATTTATAATAATATAACTGCATGGTGCATACTGCAAAGTCAGGAATAGATAACACCGACATTATAAATAAGCTTTCATGCCTTTGTTATTCACTTTTTGCTCGATCCTGTTACTGTTAGTTTGTCAAGTCTCCGGAAATAAAGTTTTTGTTCTTATTAAAAATTTGTTTCGCTCGACCCGAATCGAAACTCGCAGACCTTATTTAAAACCTATTTACTCTCTGATCAATCATAACAGTGTGTGTATAATCGCTAGAATTAAATATAATCGATGAAGCAACTACAAATCATATCCCTGATACAGAAGTTTGGCTAAGACTTAGTAGAAATTCGTGACCGTAATTCTGTACTTTGTAGACCGAAATATGCAATTAGCAACCAACTGTGAAAGCATTTTGACCATCTTTGGCAAACCGCGCGGCGTCTGTGAGGATTCTTCGAGTACGGAAGGAGAAAATAAATTACCGTGACGAAGCTGTGCACGACACCTTGGTCCGTTTACGTACCACATTACTTGTAGTATGTTATTAATTGCTAATTAGTTAACTCTATCTTCAATATATGTTCAATAAGCGGTGCTTTATAGCAGTAAACTATTAGACATATTTATTACCTTTAGGTGTAGGTATATTATTCTGAAATAATTTAAAACGGATATATAAGTAAGCAGGTTCTTTTGTGTTAGTATCAGTGACATTTCAGATGAAGGAAGCAAGTAACCATTTATACCTAGTTGGGGTGTTAGATAAAAAAACGTGGATTTGGACTTTGGACGGACCCCGCTGAAATAAGACTGAAATGAAAGATCTTAATGTATATAGTAATCCAAGAAATATGTTACAATGAGTGAGATACGCGTCATGGTTTTTGATTGCAAAATAATTTTGAAAAGGGTACTTTTTTTACTTTTCTCTCAGTAATAGAAAAAGTTATGATTTTAGGGAAAAGTTGTTGACGATTTTACCAAATGTAAAAAATTAAAAAATAAATAAAAATACTTTTTAATATTTTTTTTAGATAAACGCCTCATGGACGGTGATCATTGTAACTAGATAAAATCGATCTAACAATTTTTTCTTAATAACTAGACTTAGCTGTTCACTAGATGAATATCTAGTGACACACTCCACATAACACTAATCACTTGGTTCATGTGATAGACATATTATGCATAGAATTCTAGGCACTTTCACTGTTACTACACCAATTCGAACGGTTGTAGTCTCTTTAGTGGTTTTCTAACCTCTTCTGATATTTTCCTGCAAACCTCTTAATCTCATCTTCAACCATAGGCATATTCAGGTCACGATGGATGTCTTCATTGCGAATGTACCACGGCGCTGTGACGATGCTTCTAAGTACTTTATTCTGGAACGTTTGACTTAATTTAATGTTGGATTTCTTAGTGCATCCCTAGAGCCAATATATTTGTCTGAATTTGAGGTTAAACTGCTCACGTTTCTTCTTCACATGTGTTTTCCATCGAAGTATTGCATCTACGGTCTTGCCTAGATACTTTGCTTCGTTGGCATGTGAGATTGTTTGCTGGTTGATAATCACTGGATTATAGTCATATTTCTTGTTGGTGAAATTATTGACGTGTATCGATTTCGCCTCATTTAATTTGATGCGCCATTCCTTTGTCTAAGTGGGACATTGTTGACTGCTGTTTGAAGTTTTTTCGCCACAGTTCCTCGCCACATATATTCATATATTCTGTGCAAGCAAGAGAACATAGCGATATTTCCATTAGCGAAGTATTTTTTAATTTGTCGACCTAAAATCGGCTATAACTCAAAAACAATGCATTACAGGAGACAAAATGTGTTTGTTTTTGCCTAATTAACTTAGAAATTCCGGGGGATATTGAGTCCGTTGGGGAAAATGAGAGGTGCCGAATCTATTGTAACTATCAATTGTAACTATCTATTGTATAATAAGTACATAGTACTCTCCGACCATAAAACTAATACGATGTCCATTATACAATTTTGGACTCCGACCGAGACGAACATCGTCTTAAAAGGAGGAAAAATGGACTAAACATCTTCTCTTCGATTGAAGCCTGCGGTTCATCCAAGATTCTGTTTGGCTTGTGGTTTTGGTGATAGGTGTTCTAGGGAGTGCGGGACATACACTGATCTCTGTTCTCAATAAAGTTCCGGCTTCTCTTCAAGCGGCAGAACGCTTAGTGGGCAGCATGCAGAAGGTTGATTCTCGGATCACTCCGTGTGCTCAGGGCAAATGAAGACAGGACCCAGTGACCGCCCACTTGTTGGCCATGAAGAGTAGACATTGCCGTGAAGAGTAACTAAAAGCCAAAAAACAGAAAGTTCTAAACCGGAAAGGTGTTTCTTTGGTCATGTCACATTCTCCTTTAATTAAATATTTACCTCACTCTGAGGTGAAGGGTACAAGCCAGGGAAGGTGGATCTTTTACATCTACTTCTATAATGACATAATGTCGACATCAAGCTTTGGTTAAGACGTCGCTTTTTTTCGAAGATGGGAATACCAAATGACACCCCTTTTGTTCATTATTCTTGAATTGTTGGCATAGCTATTTATGTAACCAGTTGGTAAAAGTTCTATTTTGGGTAACAAGCAGATTTCTGCGGAACGAGCGCTCTTTTGTGTAACAAGCAGATTTCTCGCTAGCGCTCGTTCCGTAAATGGATGCGAGTGTTTCCCAACGTGTTTCATATAAGATTTTTTCTAATTTTCTGCAATTTAATATTATATGAGAAGAAAACTGAATTTTATACGTTTATAATCAATCCAGTAGGTTGTAACGGTGTGACAGCTCGTCACTTTCATAGCTTGTCAGGTCTAAATAACCTACTATGTAATGAACTTTACAAAACCAGTTGCGTAATATTTCACTTTTCGTAACTGGTTGTGAAAAGTAAGACATTTCCTAACGTCAAAGGGTTTTGAAAAGTCTCACTTTACATGTCAAAATTAGAAAAAATATAATATTACTATTTTTTACTTTCAGTCGGTATGAAACTGAGCTAGATCTGGAATTACTCAGTTTCTGAACTTTCGAATTTAAGTTTCAAGTTTTATATCGCATAATAATTAGTAAGGATAGCAGAATACCTTAAAGACACCAGATAATAAAATTGACAAATTCAATATGATATCCAGAAACGTGATTGCCTTTTATAAACAATTTTACCCGATCCAAAACTATTTAAACAAATATTGTGAATTAAATAGTATACATACCTCCATGTAAGACCATTCCAGCATTCTAGCTAGAGCCAACTTCGTCCAGCCTTTGGCTTTAATTAAACACGTTCCACGTAGCTGCATAACATACTATTTAAATGTGGAATGTGGAAAAACTGTATCAATACAACACCCGTTTATTTTGTGTATAAAAAGGTAAAAAGTATATGCGTAAATATTCAGATGGTCCTGTGTAAACAAACATTGGTTAGACCCAAGGAGAAAATTGTATACAATAAATTGTATACAACTTCTTTGTTAAACCAATATAAGGAAGTAAAATAACCAGCGGTGATTATTTGACTGTTCATTAGGTGTTCATATCCAGTCTTCGGCCAACATCCGCATTGCAGTAACTGCTTCTAACGTTATGAATGATTGAGGGTATAGGTAGGAGCTGAGGTATTTAAAATACTTACTACATAGGCGTATACATAGCTCGAATTTTACCATTTAAGATCTGAAAATTAATAATATTATACATAGAGATTAAAATTTTCGAGCAAGTTATTTGTATTATATTCGTCGCTGTGTCGAAGTCGAAGTCGAAGAATAGGTTCATTATATTTGATGTTGAAAAGCTAAACTCAAATTTTGATCGGGCGGCAAAAAATTGTACAAGCGACCTAAAATCGCTGTCTCGGGAAGTGGGCTCGCAGATCCCGAATTCTTTGTGAAAATATTCAAGATGGCCTCTTTATGATGGCGGATATGTTTGCTATATATGGCCTATTCGGCTCTAAATTGGGATCTCGGATATCATGGGGTCGCTCTGATCACGAATTTTGTGTCCAACTAAATAGGTATTCAAGATGGCGGCTCTAAGATGGCTCTCGAATTTTAGAATTTATGGTTCGATGAGACTCAAAATTTGTACCCATATCGGGGTTTTCGGGGGTAGCGGATCATTTTTTATCAGAATAAAAATTAAAGATGGCAGCTCCAAGATGGATGATGAATTTTGTGATATAAAGTTCGATACGACTTAGAATTTGTATCTTGAGATTTTAGTGCTAGCATATCATGCATTTTTACAACATTCTAAGATATTTTTTATTTGCAGGTAGCTGCAAGAAGAATTCATTGAATATAATAAGGTAAGTTTTTCTGCTGTTTCATCCTTATTTTATATAGTTTATGTTAAAATTCAAAACTGTTATTACAGACATTATTTACACAATGAATGAACTGCAGTATATGTCTTGTATTAAAGTCATCTACATTTTGATAAAATATATAAGCTGGTAACAAAGCGGATTTTCAATGTTAAAAAAATATTAAAAGGATAAAAGGATAAAAATTAAGAGAAAAGATTGAAATTAAACACGAGAAAAAGGGAAAGGGTTTTTTGCGATTTTCGGCGATCACACCACCTAGCATGAAACGTCCTACATAAAAGTTGTAGACAATAAAATATATAAAATATAAAAGTATTTATATAAGGCATTTAAGGCATTTTTCAAGATATTGTAACTTTTTCCGAGAAAAGGGCGGAAAACCGAATTCTATGTTTTCATTTTTTCCCTCTCGTAACAATAATTAAATTAGGATGAAATTCGGTACAAACATTTTTTTGCACTGAATAAGCATGCTTTTTTTAGAATCTGGGAAACAGGTAGTTTCTGAAATATTTATATTTTTCAGAACAAAAGCACGGAAAACGTTATTGTTGCTTTTTTATATTTAAATATTTTATGCAAGTTCATTTTAACCGATGGAATATCTACTTTAAAATTATCTATAATATATATTTTAATTTCTTGTTATTATTTGTGTAAATAGTGGATTTAATTTCAAGGAATGAATTTACAGTAACGTAATATTACTATTTGAATGTGTTTAATTAGAGAAAGTTGGGAAAATATAAAATTATAAGATGTCAGATGTCTAATAGCCTGGTGTGTTCCGCCTCTGGTCATTCTCTGAATAAGACGTTAACATTCATTACGTGGTATCCCAATGTTGGCAACGGAAAAAGTTCTATTTAATCTACAATATCTTTTCGAGTACTGCTAATTACTTGTCACGTAAGTGATAACTAATAAGGAGTGGAAATGTTTGAATTTCCATTTTGCTCCTGTGAGTGATCGCAAGGTATATTTCTACTGGTGATGGCGTAGGTACAACTTTCATTAAAGTCGAATGACCGCTTTTTATAATAAATCTTCATTCGCTATACACGTTGCTCAATATACCATTTCCATAAAAGCGCCTTCAATTTTGTAATGGCTAATTAATAAAAGGTAAAGCGGCATTAATTTAATAATATTCGCGTGTATATCAGTGACGGCTCGTGGTAGCTGAAAGGGGTACGCCACAACGCCACAACCTTCGTGAATTTTAGTACTAATAACTAAACAACATTTTTTGCATTAGCCAATATAATAAATGGCCATCAGCTACATTTTTCAGTTATTATGATTTTTTTAAATTTCTTGCATTTTCAGCGTCTCCCTTTATCGTGGTTATATTCAAAACTAAGTGCTCTAAATTAATGATTTTTTGACATCTTCTTAAGATTTTAAAGGGTTATCAATCAGTGAGAAGAGTTTCTGAAAAAATATAAAAATTAAGTCAAAAGCATCTCTTCAATATCATAAATTTAAAAACGAAAAAAGTAATATTTTTAAAAAAATTTTAGATCTACATTTTCTTTCAGTTCTTAGTAAAAAAAAGTATAAGGTAATATGCTTCCAAAATTAATACCTACTGAGAAAATTGAAAAACTGATTTAAAACATATTTTTTTATTTTACTAACGTTGTAATTTATTTAATTTAACAAGTAGCAAAATTGTAAAGAATAACAAAAGAAATAATTACAGAATATGAGAGTATGAAGAGGTGCGCCTTCAGTTGCATCATATGACGAGCTGCCACTGGTGTATAGCCTAGCAGACCTCTTATTTATACTTGTATAAAAAATATTAATTTATCTCTACGGCTATCAGGTTTCTATGTATAAATACGATACATCCGCGTTTTATCTATCAAAAAAAAAACATTCATTAAAATTCAATCCATTAATTACCTCTATAAATATTATAGGGGACAACTAAAAAATAGTTTTTATTTCTTTAAAGTTCTGCATGGTTATATATTTAGCGGTATTCGCTACCTACGTAAAATAATAATATTAAGATCCAAGATCCAAGTACTGGTATATTTCGACTTGTTAAGTATATAAGCACCAGAATTATGTGACACATGCCAGGCAATAGGTACAATACGAATGGGTCTGTTTGCAAAAGGGCGGAAAGAAACAAAATTCAGTGGGATGGTAAGCAAACATAGGCCTTCTGATAATACACCTGAGTCTGCGACCGGTTTGCGGTGGAGCGATGAAAACACTGCGTCGTCGCGGCGCTTTTCGAGAAATACCTAACGCCGTTGTTGTAAACGCTATATAAAAGAGAACAATATCTGAGGTACGACTTGTTCTGATAAAATATACTGAATAGTATCTGAGTCGTATTAGAAGGTCTAGGCAGTGTCCTAGATCGTTCTGCAGCAGTTCTCGTTGTATCCTGCTAAAATTTCAAAGGTATTTCCAAATCAACAAGTTACTATATACATCGAAAAAGACGTTCCAACTATTTTCCGAGATATCGTTCCTGATTTTGCCATAAGAGTGATTCTAGATGCAGTCCTGGAATTTTTAATTGGAAGGCTTATCAAAATGGGAAATATCAAAAAGGGGGCACAGTATTTCCAGCAGCATTTATGAAACAACTAAAAAAAGGCCGTTACTAAAACCGTTACCGTTACTAAAACACCTCGTTCTCCTGAAGTAACCTGTCCCACTCGTTTTAATCCTTTTTGAGACAAAACGTTTGGCGGATTATGTACTGTTCTAAGAGCAGTTGCATCCAAATTATAAATGAGACCGCCATGCAAGTCCAAAATATTTTGAAATGCATTTGCAACATTATTAAAAAATTCATTAACTGTTGTGCGATTAAAACTTGTGCATCTGGCCAGACTTGTGGATTCAGGCTTTGTAATTGCAAGTTCGGGCCACCTTTTTCTGAATCCTTTTAGCCAATTAGAACCAGCTATTTTATGATCCGCCCATGACGAAGGTATTTTCAGTTTATTTTTTTGGGCTAATTCAAAAGCCAACAGTCGAGCTTCATGTCGTTAGTCCGTGATGGATCCTGCTAGCAAAAATTAGGTAGGCTTTAAATTCTTTTTCTTGCTCTTCACTAAATACACGATTAACCTGATAATTAGGTGAAAAATGTAATAATTTTTTCTCCTCTTCTGTTTTTCCTTTAGTCTTTTTCCAGTATCGCCAAAGTGTTGTAACAGGAATATCAAACTCTCGGCTAGCTGCTCTAAGTTTTAGACCTTCTTCCATCCTTCTTAATGCTCTCTTCATTATTTCCGGTGGAATATTTCCCACTAGTCTTTCCTTTGCTTTTCTTTGTCACGGCATTTTCTAAAGAAATTAATTTTGTTGGTATAAATGAAACTATGTAGATATAAATCATAATCATAGGTACAGTGAAACACTTGTGTTCGAACTGTCGGGTACAGTGGAGCTTTTTATGTTTCAGTGTACCCATATATGCCATATTGTAAAGAGATTTTTTTTGTAAAGATTAACATTATAAAAATGCCCTAACATACCTGCAACTTATCCTTGAACCTCAAATTAACTGTATGTACACAAACAACACAAAAAATTATTTCCAATATGCTATAACGTTCCAAATATGGAAAGTCTTTTATAAAAACATACACACCACTTAGCAGTCAAGCCGTTACTAAATAATAAATTCAGTGGGCAGATAATTGTCAGTCGGCTGGTTTTAATTCTTCAACCAATGGGCGTAAGATGGCACTACTGGTACATTTTCAATCTTAAATAAAGCAGCAAACACACAAGTGTTCCAGTGTACCCACTGTTCCACTGTATCCACCTTTCCCCTACATACAGATCTACAGATGAATATTAAATTATAATTGTAAATGGTGAACTGGCATCCACTTAACAAAAAAATCTACACGAATGTAATCATTATAAAGTAAGTATCTTCAAGTCAGATTATTATCAATTTTCATACCTCTAATATACTCTATCCACATAACAATTATCTCTCTTAAAATCTAATATATATATATATATATATATATATATATATATATATATATATATATATATATATATATATATATATATATATATATATATATATATATATATATATATATATATATATATATATATATATATATATATATATATATATATATATATATATATATATATATATATATATATATATATATATATATATATATATATATATATATATATATATATATATATATATATATATATATATATATATATATATATATATATATATATATATATATATATATATATATATATATATATATATATATATATATATATATATATATATATATATATATATATATATATATTGCTAACAATCACTTCTACTTCCAGAACAACTTCAAATGCACCAATTTAAAGTTGATACCTAATTGTAATTTTCCAAAAAAATCTTTAGAAAATGCTCTTAGTTATATATATTTCAAAAAATGTCACTAAGAAATTATGTTCCTAATGAAATTTTGCGCTTATATGCCGATTTTGAGCGAAACATTTTGAACTCCAAAAAATTTTATATTTTCGAAGTCTGCCATTGCAATACATACTGTGGTAATAATATTCGTAGGTGTCGTTGGTTTTGAAGATTAGTAATATTCTTAATAGAAAAAGAGGTATTGTCTGGATTATTTTCCAATTTACAAAAAATTCTCACATTATAAGATTTTGAAGAAATTGTAATTAAAACCATTTTTATACTAACAAAATAGTTTAATAAAAAACTAGTTGATAAACAGTGGAATATGTAGACCATGTTGACTTAAGAGCTTTTGCCTAAAATAATGAGACATTGTATAAAAAACTAAAATATTAATACAAATATCTTACCTACAAATATCTTACCTTTTTACAAAACACGCTAGTAGCACATTTTCTTCAGTTCTTAGTGTGTTTTTTTCCATCCTCCAATAATTACAAAATATTTCATATACCTTCTCATATTTTTATTTGGATTTTAAAGGAAGTAAGCTCGAAGACGCTTCTCGATCACGTCAAATGTCAAAATCATGTCATGTCAACACTGTTATTTGGTGTCACAGTTATGGCTACTCTTCAATTTTCACAAAACTTTTAAAACTCATAAAGCAATCACAATTTAGTGATAAGTGTGACTCATTATTAGTTTTGGAAGGTCAGATACTCAAAAATTAAATAAAAAATTCCGTATATAAAAAAATTGCATATAATAAATATGTTTATATGAGTATCTAATGTTGGTTTTCAGTGAAGGCGTGAAAAATAAAAACAATTGATTATTATTTACGTTATGATCGAGTTTTGATCAGCTGGTGTAGAACACCTTCAAGAATTTCTAACAGTTAATGTTTTTCTATTAAGAATACAACGTCTTTTATCTCCTGAAAAGAAGTCTTTTATCTCCTGGAAATTGGAATCACCCGCTGCGCTCCTAAATTAAGCTCCACTCACTAGAAAACTACCAATTTCCTTTACTTCCAAAACAATCAACTATTATTTTCACTAATGTATTGATCAAAAAATATAAAATTATATTTTTTTTAACAAAAATTGTTAACCAAAAAATTTGTCGAAGAAGTGTGTAGGTGTTTTCAATAAATCCTAAGACTTGCTGTGTAATTTATGATCATTAAAATGTCCTTAGCAGTGTAACAATTGATACTACTTAACGAAGGTCAGTGGGTACTCTCAAACGTGCGTCTACCAGGAGATTAAAATAGACCTAATAAGAAATCAGAGATTGGCGAAATGAATAAGAGAAACATTGAAATTCTGGGACCCTCCCGCCTCAAAGGGATGCTGTAAAATACCTTTGCCGAAGTAATTCCATCTGGGCGTTAGGGAACGTAAGGGATGCAATAAAGCTAATGATTAATTTTAATTCAGTAGGTGGGGTGCGATGATGACGGCCCTTTTGATAACGAACAGTCAAAAAAGCTTAGTCATGTTTCATGAACTCGTTTATCTGAAGACAGGAGAGGACAGAGAACGCATTACGGCAAGAAATATATACTTTTGTAAAACATTTTCGCATGATGAATAAAACATAATTCCGCAAGTAATAAGATACCCGTCCGTATAAGTTTACGTTATAATGTTAGTTTTGTGTTATGTGAATAATAGGAAGTATCAATAAATTAATTAATAATTAATAAGTAACAGCTTGTGATCTATAGAAAATTAATTTCACACTGTTTACAACTATTCCAGGATGATGGAATCTCTAGTTCTATCAGTCTCTTCTAATGAAATATCGATTGGTTCTCCTAATCATATAACCAAGCTCTTAATTTTATAATCAAGCTCAAGCAGTTTATTTCTCACTTTATCCCATGCTTTTGCGACACATATCTCTGGAGTTTTCTGCCATTTGTACACTATTCATTATGAATTATATATAAGTTGCTTAAATTTCCATTATATTATATTATATATATATGTGACAATTGCAAGTGTAATATTTTAATAAAATATGATTAAACTTTAGGTCTTTTAGCGACATTCACTAATAATAAGATCAAGAAGAGTTTCGGTAGTCTAAATATTGGATAAATTGGAAAATATTTTCATTTTCTCCAAATACAATTTCATCCGAAATAACTAATAATATTAATGATCTCTTATTATGAATGAATGAATTATTATTATTCATTATTAGTAGGGGTATGTCAGAGAAAAAAAAAGTGAATTTGGACTCAATTGGATTTCAATGATCAGAAAGTTATTTCTTATATTTCATCGTATTTTTGTTTTTCTGCATTTTTTAACTTTGGCACTAAATATCGCAGAGATTTTTTTTGCGATTTTGTTAAATGTTAAATCCTTATATAAAATTAACTTTTGTTCGAAACTTTTTTCTCTAAAATAATTACTTTTTTAATTATTGAGAGAAATGTAGAAAAGTACCGTTTTAAAAATTATTTTGCAATAAAAAACCATGACGCGTATCTCCCTTATTGCATCCAACATAATTCCAGGAGACGACGTTCATACTATTCACCCAGTGCACGAGGTACCTTGGAGACCATTGCCGTCGTGATATTCGTGTTCAGCGACCCCAAAAACCTTCCGAGTAAGTAACGAGTTTCGACTTTATGTCATGAATTCCCATAAAACTCTAGGAGACGACGTTTATACTGTCCACCCTGGGAGCGAGGTACTTCGGAGACCGTTGCCATGATATTGGTGTTCAACGACCCCAAAAACCCCCAAGTAGCAAAACTGAACTCCTTTCCATCAATATTTCTGAACTTCTAAAATAAACTTCTAAAATGCATATTTTTATATGCAAAAATGCATTTTTTCAAAAGTATAGATGCCATTTATAGACGCTCTCACGAATCGAACGCACAAAACCATATTAAGATCCATATTACTTCTCAAAAAATGGGAAATTCTTTGCTTTATTTCCTCGACTATACTATATCTAACATATACATCAATATACCAAATCAACAACTTGGAAAATATAAAACAACGTAAGTAACCAGTAACCACCTCGTTCTTGTGAAATAAATATAGTTGAACCACTGTAGTCGTGATCTAATGGAAGGGGTTTGAAATCGACAACTATGACAAATCAATAGCTATCTAACATTATATAACCCGTCATAAATGGTAACCCCGCTAAAAACCCTTAAGTAATCAGATTATATACACGTCTTGGATTAAATGGAGCTTAAAATGCTAATTGATGACGATAAAGTTTCATCATCGCTTATAAATACAACTTACTTTTTTATTAAGTTTTATTAAGGCGCCGAACACTTCGCAAACCCCGAGACACAACAGTAAACCTGGCCTGCATTTCGCTAACCATTTTAACATCTTAGGGAGATTATTGACTAAGTACTACCTAAATCTCGTGATCGAACTTATCGTTGTTGGGAGGGAAACTTACTAATAATGTATGACAATATATAAAGACATTTTGTATTGGGTATAAAAGTGTGTAAAATGTGAGGTACTAGGTTTGTATTCAAAAGTACTGATTTATTTCTTATAACATGTAATTCTAATTTTCTCTAACATTAGTTTTATTCAACTTATATCCAGCTTCTAAAAGTATACCCCACCTGAAAATTGGATATATTTTGAGGAACTACTTTTAAAAATTTCTACCAAATGATTATTTCTTGGTGTGTATCAGAATGTTGTTATGATGGTGTTTAGTATATTTATTTCTTGACGTTCCATTTGACTTAAAACTCATTATTACTCCATTATAATACGGATGGAAATAGTCTTTATAAACATGAGAAGAAATGTTAAACATGAGAAGAAATGTTAAACATGAGAAGAAATATTAGCACATACAAAGTCGGGGACACATGTATCTACATATTTTGGTATGTTAATCATCTTCTTCCTTCTAATTTAGGTAGGTTAGGTAGGTAGGTACACGACCGAATGCCTGGAGTAAATTTTGTTCAGCCGAATCTTATTTCAGATTCATTAATTTGGTACGATAATATGCATACTCACGTAAAGATGATATCAACGCGTGGGTTGACTGAAGGTTTATTGTATTATCGCGTTCAATATCTACCTAACAGTTTTCCTATAGTCTATGTTAATGGCAATTATATATACAAAATATACATGCAGAGGTTAATGACGGAATTACTTCAGATGACTGCGTGGGTGACAATTCAACATACCTCGGCCACTTGTTATTAATTGGACCTGTTTAGGTAAAAGCAAATACGCTTTGATGTGCCTCTATGATGAGTTGCACTACAGGAGTTGCATTGGCTTTGAGAGTTGTATCACATATTGCCAATAATGCGTTCGTGTTAAATTGAAATCCGGATTATTTCCAATTACTCCGCTGGAAGTATGGTCGTGTCCATATGTTACCCTGCGTTTGATAAAATTGCACTGTAAAGTTTTAGGAAATTTCATTGAACTTCCTGCGAATTGTATGAAACTGAGATTCCGGACGAAAATAAATGCGATCCAGTCAAATTGTGTTTTACCAGGAATGTTTTGGGGTAGTTTTGATTTGTTCCATTCTAAATGTTTTTTCGGGTGCCGCATACCTCAGTATACTAACAAAATTTCGTGACGCGACATTGACAGAAATGCAATAAAGGCAAAAATGAAAATTAGCGTATCCCGTCTTTTCTTTTCGATTTGGGCACATCATTATGCTGTGATTTGGATGTGCCACTAAAGCACATCCAAATCACAACATCACAGCACCTTGAATTATCTTTTGCTTGTTCCGTATTTCTTTAATTTTGTTTAAAGAATTTTTAATCGCATATTTTTTCTAACACATTTTTAGTTACACTTTGTGTCAGTTTGTCTTATAATATCTTCGACGGGAATGCAGCCCATGTGACACGCCGTCGTTATTTATTTATCCATCTAATGTAATGTTTTCTTCCGGGTTTCTAAATCTCTGGAGCTTTACAATATCAAAGCTTCTTCATGAAATTTTTCGAACTGTATTTAAAAAAGTCCAGTAGGACTTCGACCAGGGAAACTCATTTACCAAAATAATTCCAGTCTCGATGGCAGTTTTCGACAACGCGTAACTGGTATGAGCGGCAGCTCTGTCATATATGAGAACAACTTTCCTATGGCCTCTTTTTTCAAAAGTTTTCACGAACAACAAAGAAACTGTCTTTAAATTATTTGTGAAAAAGCTGGTCTTCCATTCAATTATTCTTTTTAACTGTATAATTGGTGCATGGATAATCTTCTTATGGGCTCAGGTTTGCCAGACACATTTTCCGTTGAATATGATCAAAGGAGGCAGTTTGACTCCATCTTGTCCTTTGGTCTTATGAGTCTCACATCTTTAGGATTCTGAGAAAAACTAAGAGAGAGTAATGTTCTCTTTTTTTATAAAAGAAGCTTAGCTTGCGTATTAACCTTTAATGGTAAATGAATCAGCGCCGCGTATTCGTTGAGAACTCATAATTTCTCCTTTTGCCACAGATAGTGCAGGACGCCTTTGCATAAAGCCTTCGTACCATTTCCTACCAGGACCAAACTCACTACAAAGTGTTCTACTTGCTTCACAATACTCTTTTACTAAAGTCAACATTTCTTGTTTAGTAGGACTATATCGATATTTTCCACATTCATAAAGGTATTTGGCAAAGCATTCTCATCCTCTTTTAGGCTAAGCTAAGCATATTAGGAAAAGGAAATAGGGTCCTGCCATAGTCGTAATTTTCTCACCCTTCATAATTATTGGTTCGCTGAACATGAATCTGAACCTCTTTTTTTGCAAATCAATTTATAATTTTGGCCCCTTTCTCGGTTTCTCACCTCTCAGAAACTATGCGTTTTATAGAAAAGACCATTCTTACCAAATTCTAGACCAAAGTCGATAAAGTTTCCTTATTTTTTTATGGCTGATCGATCCGCCGCTAGAGCGCGCTGGAAAATTATCCAAAAAAGTGACAAAAATGCGATTTGTGTATCTACTAGTGTTTCTAGTTTTTCATTTAGTGTACCCACAATTCTTTTTATTTTGTTTATTAATTTCCATATTCTTTAGACTACGTACTTTCTGATGTATGAATTTGTGGTGCAATTATAAGTTTATTTTATTAATTTATCTGCAATATTTTCTATATTTTCAAAACTGTGAAAGCATACATGGTCAACATGGGTTGCATCCACGGAAATCGGACGTAAATTGCCTTATATCGCATTTCTGTAACTTTTTTGGATATTGACCATTTTCCAGCGCGCTCTAGCGGCAGAACGATGGGCCATAGTAGCAAATAAATTACGTTAATAATGTAGGAAATTTTGTCTACTTTAATTTAGTAAAGAATGGTCTTTTCTATAAAACCCATAGTTTTTGAGACTTAGGCGAGAAATTATTAATTTGTTTTGCAAAAGAAAAGGCAAAATTCCTGTCAGCAAAGTTCAGATTAATGTTCAGTGACCCAAAAAACATAAAGAGTGAGGAATTTACAACAATGGCAAAACTTTCCCCAATTTTAATTTCGTCAATAATGATATTTCGATCTTTAATGTCGACTTAGGATAACGTACCTACCTGTGCCTAAACAGCAACGCCACGAAATATATTTCCCCGACGAACTTCTCGAAGTTCCATGTGCAAGATTCGTGCCATAATTTACGTAAGTAAATTATTGATAGATAAGTTTATTTTGAGACTCTGTGGCATATTATACAACAAAACCGTACGTTTTAAGTACGTCCATTACAACATACATTTCCTCTCCATTAATTTCCACAAATAATGGACAGGCTTCTGTGTAAAGCTGGCTTTAGATAATCATAAACCAAATGTCCTGAAGCAT
This sequence comes from Tetropium fuscum, assembly GCA_964058915.1. Taxonomy (NCBI): domain Eukaryota; kingdom Metazoa; phylum Arthropoda; class Insecta; order Coleoptera; family Cerambycidae; genus Tetropium; species Tetropium fuscum. The sequence goes on from CAXKVY010005083.1 coordinate 22,874, forward strand.
AACCTTACTTTATTGTAACTACCAACGTTTTCCATTTTATTTTAATATCTTGTTTTTTGTCAGTTTTTAACACAGTCAATGAAAACACGAACTTGAGTGTTCAATTCAGATCTGACTGATTTGAACAAAATATAATTTAACCAAAAAAACAACTTACAGACTTTTACTTGATCCGCACTTTGATGCACATGATAAAGTTGTCTGTCTAAAAACAATTGTGACTTTTGTCTATTATTACCCCCGTCCACAATTACCTGCTTGTCACTTGCTAAAAAGTTTAAATTTTTAGATTTATGGTCGTTAACTTGTTACTTTACAACAATCTCTTTGTACTTTTCTAATTATTTTTAAATATAAATAATACTAGTACGATACCTGTACCACCAAAGGTTATAATAATGGGCAATACTCTTATGAACACCTATTCAGCTATAAGTAGATACAAAATAAGTTTCCTTTATAACGCTATACACTATACAGTTACATAATACTTTGCAGGATGTAAACTTTAATATCAATGAATCTAAGCACCGATAGAAGTTTATTCAGGAAGCAATGTAGGGTGCAGGTCTTATGTTAAAAGTTATACTCCGTCTTCCCGAAATTGGCGTCTATATAAATTCAGTTACCTCACTCTACTTTAAAATTTCGTGGCAAGTATTAATAGCATGTATATATTTATAGCAAGTTTGTATCTCTCGAGGAGAAGCTTTTATACCACTGAATAAATATATGAAGACTTGAATTGAACACAAGAACTATGAACTTGATTTTTAACTACGGGAAGCAACTGAAAGGTCAAGCATCGTAACGAAACTTACCACAGGAGTTAACAATAAATACAGTGGGGAAAATAATCTGAAAACGGCATTTCTGTAACAACAAATACGCCACATAAGTAATACTATCTTAGTATTACTTGTATTAGAACAAGATAATAATTCACTACTCACGTGGTAAAAATTGGTACGTCAATAGCAACTCTTCATTTCATTACTTTCAAAGGAGCCAGGCCACTTTTAAAGGAGCCTGTGGCCAGGCAAAAAAGACTTTTAATAAATTCAGGCATGTTAATTAAGGCAACATTTAACGAGAAATACATTATATCAGGATAGGCTACGTAATTTATCAATATTGTGCATCGAGGCAGCCAAGGAAATGAATATAAAAGAAAATAAAGCTTAAAGAATTCGCTTCCAAGAAAGTGAGGCGCAAAGATTTCCACTAATTATTATTGTTAAAAAAATTATATTTTATTATTTTTACTTGGGACTGCTTTTTTTGTTTTCTTTTGATGTGTCTGTTGCTGTGATTAATTCGGAAAAACAATGGAAATTCTAATAAAAACTATAATTTGAATATACCTAGCTACAAAATTTGTGATGGAGGCAAAACTTACACTGTTATAAAACATAGTTACGTACAAATTTCAACTTTTTATTAAAAATAGCCACAAATATATAACTCAGACAGCACCCGGTATAAATTCGGCGAACATATATATTTAAAAAATTCCTTAGGTAATTATCTTGTCTTTCGAAAATTAAATAGGTAAAAATTTATTCAAAGCCTCCTAGATAGTAGTGGAAAACCTGGACCCATGTTTTTTCTTAGATTTTAACTCACCCTGTGTGTTAATCAAGTAATGGTATCGAAAATGGTTACATTCTATATGAAAGGCGCTTTTTTTTACGAGCATTCTGTTTTTTTATGCACTGATCTATCTCTAAAATTGTCCAAATTACAGCTTTTTTGCCGAAACGTTTCGTTTATTCCTCACATTAAATATATTGTAGGATCACATTGTCTATGAAAAAACAGACACTAACAGAAAAAAACAAAAACTATTTCACTCTATTGTTGTGTCATTAAGTGTCAGTGTCAAAAAGTTTTAGAGACTGTTACGTAAAATGCCTCAAATAAACTCTGAACAAGTAGCAAGATAAGTAGCATTAGTAAACGATGGACGTAGTAAACGTTACGCCGCTCGTGCAGTGGGAGCATATTTTTTTTAAAGACAAGATAATTTACCTACCAACCAAAAAAAAGAAATCAAAAATCGGTTCATTCGTTCACAAATAACAAGGTTTCAAAGTTGCAACCAAAATTAGGTGCGTCACTTATTTTGGAACTGAGTGTATATTTATTTTAATATGAAATTTATTCTACCTGTCATTACTTTATAGTATGTAATAATTATACTTACATTTGCGATAATTAATACCTTACCAAGAAATAGGTAATGTATTCAAGAAGACCAGCAAAACAATATGATGATTTCAAACAGTCCAGACAGTCACGTATTTCAATTATGGACATTGCAAAGGGAGTTAGCATCGTGATATCCTGAGACGTAACTTTGTCTCCAGAGTTCCACTGGATATCTTTTAATAAATTAATAGAGAATGACCCTTACTATCCCTCGTAATCAACAAAACTGTCACGTAACAATTCAAAAAATACGAAATCCCCATCCGGAAACTAATATTCCGTCTTAATAAAAGACTCCTTGCAGCCATAACGTTACAAATGCTCTCGAATGTATACGGGGCTGGGAGTTGTGAGGCGGTCTCACGCCCCTTAACTTAAGACGAAACGGCGGCATCTCCCGAGATGTTCCTCTGCATTATGTAGTTATCCTACCGACTCATTGTCGACTCTAGAGACTCGTGATAAATATACGAAGCGAACCACGTAACTCATTATCTTAGGGAGCTAATTACCCACCCCTTGCAGGTTTAGCGATGCGGCTCTTCATGGGGTACTTTTGAATGCCAGAAACCTCTCCCAGTGAGGATGAATTATTGTACAAATTGATTTGTTTTTGTAGAGATTTATTTCCTTCTGTTGATTTCCCTGCAGAGACATTAATGTCTTATATGTCGCCCTCGGTCTTACTTTCTTCCATGTGATATGCTAATTCAGCTACTTAATTTGCAGGGGAAATTTAATTCTCCTAATCCTAAAACAATGGAACGAGCTTTAAAAGTAAATGACGCTTTGCATTTTAGCCGCCTGGTTAATTGCAGTTTGTAAAACTTAAAAATGGATGCTAATTTGGAAATAATTTGTACTAACTGTAGCAAAGAAAAACAGACCCTTTACTGCTCAAATTAGATATTACATTACATTTGTTTTATATTAAAATAGGATTGAATACCAGCAGTAGGTATATATATATGTCTTTAAAACATCAAGGATTTTACAGAGTTCAGGTATATGCATAGTTGAGTAGAAAAAATGACTGATTGTGACACAGAAATCATAATATGTCACAATCATGATAAAATAAGAGTTGCGATGAATCTACACATCTAGAACAATCTACACTTTAAACAGATTTTGGCGCCCAATGTGTCACAATGTCAATTCATGACAAAAAGCACATAAGTTTTATAAGATTTTTACAATATTCTTATTTTGTCCATGACAGTTGTTTCGCTATAACAATAGTTTTTTTCAGATGGTGAGTATAAAATTACTAAAATTAATATTATTATAGTTCTTTAAATATGAGTGGTAATGACATTATTTAATAATATTATGCTATGAAGAGTAGGATTAAAATACAATTAATGAAATACTAGGATATTTATGTTATTGTAGGGAAAGTACTATGAATATAAACTAAAGTGTATTTAATTAAAACTAAAACAAAGTTAGCCGTAGTGGATACCTAATTATTTTTGTCATATTAATCATTTAACAATAAAACATACATAACATTTAATAATAAGTTGAATAATAAGTCACAATGACATTTAATAATAAGAATAAGTTTTTTTACTCACAATCGGTTAGTAATTTATGGATTTCTAACCTTTGAAGTAATCGGGAAGCGACTTATTACTTACTTTACTTTCCCAGCTAGCCGGGAAAGTACTTTCCCGGCTAGCATCTGTCACTTTTCTTACCTGGAAATGTCAATGTCATTTTTGATTAAAAGATGGTTTAGAAAGAATAGAATCCACTCAACATTTATTTAATTCAGAAACAACAACAACAATAACAAAAAGAAAACTATTTGGAATTATAAATATTAATAGTTACATTGGAATTATGATTACTATTAACGGTTAAAGTAAGACCGTGTTGCTCAAAATTATGAGTTTCAGAAATATATGAAGACGCCGACGTTTCTGGATTTTCTACATGAGACAACATATTAGCAATTTTTATTTGTCCATGTAATGAATTCTCCACATATCCCTCTGCTACGGTGTTGGATTTCCAACCCCCCAACTTTTTCAACTGTAGGATGTCTCCACCTGTATTTGCTAATAATGTTGCTGAAGTACGTCTAAAACAATGTCCTGTAAACCTGTTAACATTTTCCAGCTTTAAATAAGTTGCTATTTTTTTGGGAAAACTTCCTATAGCATTATGCCCAAAAGGCTGTCGTGTAATTTTACCAAATCAGAGTCAATGTTATTACGAAGGTCTGTGACCTTCGTATTGCTTTATTATATTTATCCATTCCGATTTTGTAATTACAAATGTACGGGAAGAGTAGGTTTTTGTGACAGGAATCACTATTATAATTCGATTTTCTAAAATATCCAGGTCACTTATTTTCATTTTTAAAAGTTCATCGCACCTACAGGCTCCGGAAATGCCAATAATTAAAGCAACCTAAAAAAATTTAATATAACATATATTTAATATGCACTAAATAAATTAAAATTACCTTTTGAGGAAGATATTCTATCGGGGCATTGTTTAAAAATGTATCGATGTCTGCTTCAGAAAAAACACTTGACTTTTTAGCTTGATATCCCACATTCTTCCTTTTCAAAAATGCCTTCAATTTTGCGTAATTACTAATATCAACATTATGCCTAAAGTTTAATACTGCTCGCAACATCGAATATCTTGACCATAATGTGGAGGCTTTACTTTGTTTGCTTATTTCACAAAAATAAGCAAGAAGTACCGTCTCAGAGGTATGCTGCACACCTTTAGCCACGCACCATTTACTGTATAGTTCATAGGTGTTTTCATACCTCTCCCTGCTTTTTTCAGGAATTATTCCTTCAGTAGCTCTCTCTGCAGCTACCCGCACTTCTGGTGGCGTACATTCAAATTCACTATCAGACATTTTTGTAAAATAAACACAATTTGATTATATGTACAATTAATGGCGTCGTGTATCGCCTAAATGTCAGATTCAACAAACTTGTTTTGTTACCTAGAAACGATCTCACAGGTTACTTAAAAGAATTCATCTTATCACATAATGAAAATGGATACAGATATTTGAAACGAAATTATTATTGGTAGATTGTGAGTATTAGAAATCCATAAACTACTAACCGATTGTGAGTAAAATAGTATACAAACCTCGCGGGAACTCATTCTAGCCTCGCGTCTGTAGTTTACTAACTACCTTGCCGCTCGG
>CAXKVY010005084.1:0-16179 GCA_964058915.1 Tetropium fuscum
ACAAGCAAAAGTTTGATGAAAATATAACAATAATTCGAATATGATTTTTCAAATATTATTTAGTAATAAAAATTTGCAACAATGCATATATCAAAATTTACAGATATACGATAACGATAGACCATTTAGCAAAGATCAAGAAACTACTTTTTGTTGTAGGTGTTCCCACGATTCATCTCCGTAAAATAATACTGTGTCATCACAAAACTGATAACTGAGCCACAGCTACTCAAAGTAAGCAAACCATTAATATATACTACGATAAGACTGGCCCTGTGAACTCCACAGACTACAGTTTAGTAGAGAGAGCTACTAAATTTAGAATTTACTATAACGTGTTGCTTGTGATCATTCAGGTGACTTTTAATTAGATTACAGCATTTCCTCTAAAACCGATATTCTGCAAGTCCTCCAACAGCTGTGAGTGCTCTACAGTGTCGAAGGCCTTTGCAAGATCTAGGAAGACACATAGTGCAAGTTTTCCTTCATCTAAGATTGCATCTTGTGTGGATTTTCTACTGTGGAAACCATGTTGTTTATCAGAGAGCAATTTGTTCTTGTCCAATTCTGCAGAGAGAAATTTGTTATAGTTTGCGATTCGAAATTCAATAACTTTTTCGAATATTTTCGCAAAATTCGGCCAGTAATTTGTAGTGATAGTTTCATCCCCACTCATGTATGGGTTTTATTATAGAAGTTTTAAATTCTGGTAGACATTCACCGTATTTTATTATGTCATTAATAAGATATGTTATTGGTTCCAATATTTCTCCGGTCAGTTCCAGAAGCTTTAATTGGTTTTAGTGAATTTATTATGTTTATTATTTCTTGCTCATTTGTAGGTTTGAGATAAATGGATTGGGGAGTGGGAGTGTTTTATTAATTACACTTGCAAGTTTAGGTCCAAGGTCAGCAAATGATATTAAAAATATTCACAAATTTCTGCTTTTTGGTAAGTTCATTTTTGTGTTGAGTATTTGCATTAATACAAAAAAAGCATATAAGTTTTTTTGTATTAGTTATAGAGTTTATTGTATTCCATAAATGTATTACAGTGGCGGCTCCTCGAGGTGGGCAGGGTGGGCAGTGCCCACCCTAGGATTTAAGGTATAAATATAAAAGAAAAAACAATATTTAAAAAATGTTTCAATTATCATGTAGAATGTTCAATATGTTTTAACACAATATCATAACAGAATTTTAAAAGTCTTAAGTAAGATTATAAATAAAAAGTAAATAAAAAGTAAACATTATTAATCAGTAATCACATTTCGATTTAAATTTTGCGCGTTACGCACCCGAAATAAATTAGTAATAGCGTAATAGGTACGATGTGTTTGCCCATAGCGCGAGGGAGACCGGCTAATCATCGCTATGGGCAAGCCCGTAGATGAGAAGCAGGCCTGTATTAATTCGCGTAATACGTTCGAGGTATACGCGGCGACGATTGTGCGAACGAAACGGTAAACGTATGCCTAGGTTGTATCCAGAGACAGTCTGAGATGGGCTTGCCCGTAGTTTGACCTGCGCCGGTCGACCGTCACTTTTCTGAAGCGGCAAAGTAACTATTTGCTGAACTAATAATTTTTGTCTTTGAACTTAATAATAAAATCATCGCTATGGGCAAGCCCGTAGATGAGAAGCAGGCCTGTATTAATTCGCGTAATACGTTCGAGGTATACGCGGCGACGATTGTGCGAACGAAACGGTAAACGTATGCCTAGGTTGTATCCAGAGACAGTCTGAGATGGGCTTGCCCGTAGTTTGACCTGCGCCGGTCGACCGTCACTTTTCTGAAGCGGCAAAGTAACTATTTGCTGAACTAATAATTTTTGTCTTTGAACTTAATAATAAATATTAAATACCGCGGTTCTAGATAAAATAATAGATGAAATTTTAAATCCGTACAATTGAAGTGATACGTAATTATAATAATTACGTATAGTGGTAGTTATAATAATAAACTTTATTATTATAACTACCACTAAATTGTACGGGATTTAAAATTTGATCTAGTATTAGAACCACGGTATTTAATATTTATTAAAAACCAATTAATCGAAGTATTTATTACAACCTACCTATAGGTTAGTAGTCGTGTAGGGAACTATATTTTGCATGTAGATATTGATTTTTAATTAAAATAGGCTTCTTAAACCGACTTGAAGAGGAATTAAGTGCAGGCGCACTTAATTCGTGCATTATTTTGTATATTATGCTACGGGCTTGCCCATCGGCGCGGATTGAGTGATGTAACGTCCACGATTCGCGCCCTTCAGCTTCAGCCCCTAATTAGTGATTGGTGTTACAAAGTCATATGATTAAGGATTCAGATTTCACTGTTTTCTGTTTTCAGTTTAGAGTTTAGATCGCAGTTGTATTGTGCAGATACAAGATACAATACCGGGTAGAGTAGGTATATGGATTTAGTTTTTCGTTCGATTTTTCGGCTTTTCGTTTTGTCGTTCGTGATTGACGTGATTTGATTAGGTACCTACTTACCTTACATATTTAAATATTTCTTATCCTATTCGTAATATTCGTATTTTGTAATTTTTTACGTTGTAATTTGCAGTTTAGATTTTGATGATAAAGCATTTATTCCCAGCCAGCTTGCAAGTCTACTTACCAAATATGATAATAAATTCAAAGAACTTTTGGATGAATCTACTGTTTTTAGTGGTCTGTCAAAAACCATTAAAAATTATTTAATTGAAAGTATTAATGTAGTGATTTTTTTCTGAACTCTGAACTTCCCGTTGGTTCCTGCTGAACTGTTTATTTTGGGAACGTTCTGATATACCTACGAGCTGTTCTTTTTTTTTCAAACACACAAACTACTCATATCAAAAATTCAAAAAAAAGTTTATTATTTTAAAATTCCAAATGTAAATTGACAAACTAGATTAAATTAAAAAATAGAAATACGGCAAGGAAAATTAAAATTCGTTGAATTATTGATCGTAAATTCGACAAACGAAATACCTATTGGTTTATAAAAAATATTTAACAATCTAATAAAATATATTCTGTTTGTAAATATTGTTTGTTTGTTTCAATTTATTTATAACATCAGTAATTCGTGAATAAATATTATTTCAAAAAAGTTTGTTACTTTTTACAAAAATCATTTTTGTGAAACCCTGAAATTTATGGTCATTTAAATATTTAACAAATTGCTGTTTATCACGTTTATTGATGGATTTTATTAACCCACATGTAATCCAAGGCTTTATTTTTACTTCCTTACTTTTTTGGAGTATGGTAATTGTATTTTTTTCAATTTTTTATATTGTTGTGGAAGTTAAATATTCTGTTGATTCGTTAATATTATTTATGCAATCAAATGAGGTCCAGTCTTGGTTCTGTAAGTCTGCTTTTAATTGTTTACTATCGAGTATTTTATAAATGTTTTAAATGTATATGTATAAATTGTAAATGTATTTTATAAATGTATATGTATAAATTTCACTGTTTTTTATTTTAATGTCTAAGATGATTATTGTGGCATAATGATCAGTAATAGGTGCATTTTATATTTGACAAAAACGTGGACAATACAGGATTTGGAATCTTCATGTAACGGAAATAAATTCCATTCCTTTAATTAGTATATATTTTAAATAATACTTCGCTTAATAGTATCCTATTCTAAATATTTAAAATAATCCGCGAGAACCGAACGTACCTACCTACCAACTGTAGACCGCTACGATTCTGTGTACACGTGATTGCACCGTTGCCTCAAGTAGGGAGAACGAGTTAAATACTCTAGATGCCGGCCACTTAGCTCTCTTTCATTTCCTTTGCTTCGCTGACATTAAAACAGTGAGATATTGTAATAATAGTAGTATGATGGAGAAATATTTAATCTGCTTAGATGATACTGACTCTATATACTTCCCTATTGAATCCTCTTTTATTATGGGCTTCATGAACACTAAACACTATGGTCTTAGAGGGGGTCCAATTAGGCTTATTAATTTTCATATAAAATTTCTTTAAAAGATTATTTGATAAATGAAGTTAATGACTCATCATAATTGAATTTAATTGCATGCAAAACTTTTATTAAAAATGTTTAATTTTTGTGAATCTCAGAGTTGTCTTAGTTTTTAAAATTATTCCCTGAAATTGCAAAACAAGAAGTTGTGACTGCACATTACTCTGTGTATTTTATTTGATTTGGTTATTTTGAAAACAAAATGTTAGAACCTTATTCATATCCTGCGACAAAAACCTAAGTAACTTAAATCTAATTACATGGGACCAAGTCCGCTGACACAATATTTCTTAATATTAGCAAATTTAGAATTGTGTATTACCTTGTAAAATATGTTAATCCTTTTATGAATTTTCACAAAACTTAGTGCATTCGATTTCACTTATACGCGAACTACACTGCTGCTGGGCTCTGGTGGTGGTGTCATCTAGCGGGATATCGCTGCACTACCTCTGGAATGCTGACTGCCTTTCTGGTATCACGCCTAGGAATTTATTTACCCTCAAATTTATATTACTTGCTGCTGGGCTGTGGTTTTTTACTCTGTTATCACTTTAATCACTCTGAAAGTTTGTTTCCTTCTCTTGTTTGATATATAAACTGCAAATTTTCTTCCACTGGGCTGGGGCGCTACCAATCTTTTCCCTTCATGCAGTTTTCCTGCTTCTAGAGCATATACACTGATATTATTGCTTACTTAGCACAAATTAATACTTATTATTTCTATTTTCAATGACTTTTTTCTAATAAAAATTATAAAATTCACGAGCGTATCTGTTGCTTCTTTGAACGCCGTAACTAGACTCTCTTAATTGTTGCTAGTTGCTACAGATGTACAATATTAAAAAAACAGCTGCAATTTCTTGGTTACCTACTTCTTTATTGTTCTGTTATTTAGATCTGACCAATCAGATTAATTCATAATATTTGATTTATTTAATTTCACTTTAAACTATTACACTTTGATTATCACATAATATAATTTTGAATTCTGAATACTCTCATACAGTTAATTTTAATTTCTGTCGTGTAACTTCACTTTCTGTGCCGCGAGTTCCCTCTACATTTTACATTTTTCTTCCTAGCTAAACTCTCGAACCCTGAGTGTATATTTATGCTTTTGCATTAATCATTTAATTTAGACACAGTTTATTAGTGATTGATATGTGATCATTATTAGTATGACCGTCTATTGTAATTTCACTTGAAATAGAATTTTGTGGCGATTAATTATTTAGTAATAACAATATTATGTTTGGACCAATCACGCGTGTAGCTGGTTGGCGTTCAGCTATACTCTGTTCGTTGGTTATAGGCAAGTGTTTCTTTGCGCTTATAATATAGTCTGTTCGTTAGTTCTAGGCTATTGAATTTAATTTAATTTGAATTTGAAATTGATTGATTTATAACAATCGATTGTCAAGAAAATAATTCACTTTCACGACCAAGCATACCTGTGAATGGTATAAAACCTCAGATAAAAGTTTTATCATCCATTATCATAAAACAACCCGTTTGTAAGCCTGGAGGATGTACAACCTTTTCCTAAAGCAACGTCGAGAAAAGCAGGACGAAGTAATGGACGCAAAAGAAGGTTTACAATTGTCACAGACATACCAGAGAAAGACTGAATAGAGGACCTTGATAAAGTAAAAGAAAAATATAAGCGATAACAAAGGAAGATAAAATTTTTGCAAGTAAGTAGGAAAATACTAAATTAAAAAAATGCCATGATATTTCATCATCAGAATCCAAATCAGAACCAGAATTATCGTCATCCGGCTTCGAATTTGGGGCATATTCGGACATAAGAAACAGCAAAAGTTCAACCGTTTTTAATGCCATTAAATTTCGCTTTGGAATATGATAGTAAAATGTATATCGGATTTAATATGAAAAAGTGAGATTATCATTAATTGTGCCCCCTTCTCTCCTACTTGTTATACATTGTTAACATATACCTGCCTTAATATATATAATATGTATTGGCATAATTATAAATTTAAATAAATCAATAAAAAAAATTTAATTGAACATCACCTTCCATGGCTTCCATCCTTAGTAACTTCAAGTTCCAGGTACTTCAATTCATCTTCTTCGCACTTTATATCAATTTCTTCATTTTTACTTGAGAAATCTGTGCCACTTTCCTTATAATCATACTCATATTTTACCAACTCCTGGTAACCTCCGTCCTCTTTTTTAATCATATTTACACTAATGGTGGGTATTTCTTCTCCTCCCAATATATTAGATCCATGTATTGGGCTACAATAAATATTTCATTTGAGGAATTGCGATCCCAGCAAAAAAAAATAAAAATAAAAAGTACAATTAACTTCTTACAATTGACAGAAATTATTAAGTCAATACGAAAATAAAATGAAGTGAATTATAAGCCCAACCTAAAACTAATTTGGAACAAGCTGATCTGAGCGTGATTAGCATATTCCCTAGCGGGCACTTTTTACGTGCCTAAAAGTCCCCAGTGATCCCCCCGCCAAACTACCCCAAAGGGACATTTTTTTGCGATTATATATATATATATATATATATATATATATATATATATATATATATATATATATATATATATATATATATATATATATATATATATATATATATATATATATATATATATATATATATATATGTTTACTGGGAGCATGTTTTAAGGTCTTTTTTTCGAGGGATTGTATACATTGAGAACTTTTCGATACTTTGAGGACCTGTCTCAAAGAAACCAGTGGCAGGATGTATACATTCGGGCCTATATATATATATATATATATATATATATATATATATATATATATATATATATATATATATATATATATATATATATATATATATATATATATATATATATATATATATATATATATATATATATATATATATATATATATATATATATATATATATATATATATATATATATATAGTTTTAATTTTTTTTTTAAATATGAGGAGGCAACCTATAATTTTTATATACCTAAGACACACTTTAGCAACATGTAGCCTATTCGTATTAAATATTATCTTATTTTCAACTGCAAAAATGCTTCATAGGCTTCACATTACAAAGTTGTGGAAAGTGTCTCATATTTACTTCCACTGACCCTATTATAGTGAAGAGAGTGGTAGATTATTGACTGAGAGATTGCTTCAAGTACAAGGTATGGGAAGCAAAACCTGTGATGTCTAAATGAAAAACAAATCACGAAAGCAGAATACCGGACATAGTAAAGTAAATAGAAAGACGATTCCTCGGAAGATTCTAAAAAACAAAACTACTCCGACTGGAATGAAAGTAAATCGTAATTACAAATCCAACTGGGCTAAAAATAAAATAAATGTAGATGACACATTTTCGCCATTTTCTTAGGATACGGAAGATAGCGTAAACGGAAGTAACACGTACGTTAGTAAAGTTACGAGTTAAGTGAATCCCTTTTCTGGTCTACGAAAGTCTCTCTCAAGAGGAAGAGCAGAATTAATAGTATTACTGTGAATATAAAGATGACCAGAAGTACTTAGACGTGTACGTTTTAAAAACAGGTGTCGAAGATAAATCAAAAGCTCAGCTGTGCTAAAACAACGAAAACATCATAAATCTTCGGGAATTGTGGTTAAGAAGATCTCACCCAAAGAATATTTCTGATATTCTTTGGGTAAATTTGTTCATCTCTCAGTAAATTTGTTCAAACTCAATTAAAATGTGCAAAATACACTTTTATTATATATAACAAATAATTCCCAGATATATAAAAAAATACATTACAAACAGTCTAGGAAAAAATCAGCGCAGAGAAATAATTTGCAAACTGTTTAAGTACCTTTCCTCCAATTTTAATTTCACCTGGCCCTCTTCAGTTTTAGTTAATATGTCTATAGGGCCACCATATATAAAATTATTTCCATTTCTCAGTACATTCTCATCGTAATATTCTGGATCAACCTTCATAGCCATTAAAATATTTTCTTCTTGTTTGCAGACGTCAACATCCTTAACATCCATCTCCATGACAGTACCATTTACTTCCGTTCCAATTGCCATTCTTGACAGCTCTTCATCCTCTGGCTCTCCTTTTACAGGTAGCAAATGAAGAGAGGGTACAGCTAAAAATTTAAATAAAGCATTACTCAATATTTATAGGAACTATCAACAAGTCACCAGTCTTTTTCAATTTTTTTGGGCTTGTATCTGTTAATCTTGCCCCCATTTCATCTTTGTAATCCTCATATTTAAAATGCATTCTACATATATGAGCGTGTTGTGGATCAAATTTATCCTTGCGGTGGCATCTACTAACCCATTCCTTTCTCAGAGCCGTGTCTTTAGGGAATCTGAAGAGTGTCAGATTTGCTCCCATTAGTCTCGCATCTTCTGAAGTTCTCTTACAAACTGCAACCGCGCAACAAGGCACCTATAATTAATTAGGTAGATATTTACAATGTATTAAATAGATCTAAATTCAAAATCAAAAGTTCAAAATGTCTCACCGGAAAAATACTTGGAATGGCATCTAATTTCAATGTTTTGTTAAAGTATGGCCTGTTTTGATAGTCAGACTCTGTGAAGTGCATACTGCACAGTCTACTTCCTTTTGACGGTTTCCAATTTTCCCTTCCCATTGCAGTTAACCAGCGCTCTAATATCTCAGGCCGCTTAAACGGAAATCTGTATGAAATAATAAAGTCAGAGAGGAATAAGAGTATGAGAGATTAGCATATACACTTACGTATGAAAAGGAATCTTTATTGTCTTGTCTTGAATATTCTTGCATCCAACAGCCACACAATACTGTACCATTTTTCTTTGGAAAAGTAAATACACAAACACTTTGTGGTGTCCTAGATACCCAATAAATTAACAGAACTTGAATAAATTGTGTCCATATTGGAACAAACTATACAATATTCCAACTGCTATAATGTACAGTAAACCCTCTTCGCCTTCACAGAAAAGCAGGTAGAATATGAATCACCATAGGTAATATTATAGTATTATACATGTTGGTAGATAAATGGCAATAAAGTACGGCCCTGTGGGCTTAACACTTGCTTCGTCAGACGCTCAATATAATTGCTCCCTGCACTGCAAGTCGTTTGGCTTGAATGGCTTTGGTACTTAGTACTTCTGTGACTTAGATACATAGCCCATAGATTAATGTATTATTATTATCACAGAAGTAGGAACGTATTATATAGTTCTGCCACAGAAGAAGGTTGTGCTGTATCCAGATCCAGGCCTCAACGATAAAAATGAACGCAGTGACTACTGCTACGTCGGCCGTAACAAATTACTTCTTACGTCGGTCGTAAATAATTATTTCTTACGTCGGTCGTAATATATTCTTTTACATCGGTGCTTCTCCGATCTCGCGATAATCTGTATTATTTGTATCGGTGCTGTAAGCTGTAACTCTGCGTCCTAACCTAACTTGTTATTCTATCATCCTTGCTTGTTATTTCCTTTTCCTATGTACCTAGTTTTGTCTTTTAATAACTCGTTAAGTTTATTATGGAATGTATTATAAAAACCGGAGATGTTTATAAAAGTGTTGAGGAGTTTATCAAACGTTTAAAACAATTTCAAATAGAAACAAATTCTGTGTTTTATAGACGGAGTAAAACAAATATTGCTACTGCAAGAAGGAAAATGGTAAGAAGATACATTAATCCAAATTTACCTTACCAAATACACTATTGTTGCATTCATGGTGGAAGAAAACCACTAAAAAGATTTGAAGACAACAGCCGAAAGTCGAGGTAATTAAACAATGATGTAATTCATATATTAATAAGTATACCCATACATGTGTTTTTCAGAACATTTCAAAAGGGCTGTCCTTCAAATATTCAGCTGGTTGTTACAGAGGATGGGAACAGTTTAAAAGTTGTTAACACAAACTTTAATCATAACCATGATACCACAAGTGTAAGTAATGTATACGTAATTGTTTTCAAAAGCTATATTGACGAGTATGATGGCAAGTTTAGTGAATAGCCCCTGTAAGAATTTTGTTTTCTGTCTAATGTCATGTAAAATATTTTTTTAGAATTTGTGCAAACATTTACCCCAAAATAGAAAATTAAATCCTGAGGAAAGTAAGAAAGTGGAGGAATTTATATTAGCTGGAGGTAATAAGAAGAAGATCAAGAACATTTTGGAATCACAGTCTAATAAAGTAATCCTCTTGAAGGATTTGAGAAATTTGCAATATAAATTGAAGAATAAAAGTAATTCATTAAGCCATGTAGTTGAATTGCTTGAAAATAATTATGGTATGTGTATATACATAAAACCAAGACACAACAAAACAGAAACTACAACTTTTGTCTTATACTTTTTTCATATCTAAAAATGAAGGCGAATGTTATTCCAATATATATGGTAAAATCCTGTATGTATTTTTTAGGTGCCAGAGTGGAACTTTTAATCGAAAATGATACTTTTAAAGGGATGTTTTTTCAAACAAATGAAATGGTTGCTATGATGGAGGCTTATCCAGAATTCATTGCAATTGATACATATAAATTATTGAACATTCGAACTCCAGTGTATATACTCCTAGTTGAAGATGCATGTGGTCAGTCCGAAATTGTTGCTGCTGCAATCTTAGTTTCGGAAGATAGAGAAAGTTTAGAATGGTTGGTAAATAGTTTCAAAAGAAACAATCCTTCTTCTGCAAGAAACCGAGTCATTATGAGCGATAAGGATTTAAATGAGAGACAGGTGCTGAAGCAACATTTTCCTGATTCCCATGTAATAATATATATTTTTCACACATTAAAAACATTTAACAGGGAACTGAATTGTGAAAAGCTGGGTATAACTCCTGGGCAAAGAGACTGTGCAAAGGAAATTTTTCAGAGGATTATCTACTCAAAAACTGACGAAGAATATGATCTTTTATACCAAGAAATACAGAAGTTGCCTGCTCCTATAGTCGAATATTATTATTCAAACTGGCATTGCATTAAAGATGAATGGACCGTGAACAGAAGTTTCTTAGAATGTAGTTTCAATAACAGAACAAATAATAGACTGGAATCTATCAATCAAAAATTAAAATCAGTAATTAGTAAGGATTCATCACTACCAGACTTTATTGAAAATTTCTTTCTTCTGTATCATGGAATGTTAGAAGAAAGAGACCATACTGCTGCATATCGATGGTTAAATTCTAATAGGTCGTAACCCACAATTTTATCGATTTTGCGTTTACATCGTTTTCGAACTCATTGATATAGCGCCGAACTAATTCTAAGAGCTCGTAAGCCTCAGGCCAATAAAAATGCTTCATTTTTGAATTTAAATAAATGTCGTATAATCATTGGTTCGTGTACTAAATGCTACTAGTCGTATCCCACATAACCTCTATGCTAAGAAGTGCATAATACGTTGTATGGTGGTGTGCGTGCTCTTGTTCTGTTAATTATATGTTAAATTTAGACTAAAAAGGTAAGTATTTAGGTGTAATAATTACTTGTTGTTTTATTTAATTATTTTTATGATCCATCAATCACTTTATAATTTACTACACCGTTTCTGGGAACAGAAAATACAGATTATTACTAGATCTTGTTTGTACGACCTTTTAGAATCGGGTTTTTGATGTCGATTTTTGATGATACGACCATTTGGAACTAGTGTGTGAGCAATTTAATTTTAAATTAAACATTGTGTTTGATCTAAATTGCTTAATATTCTGCTGTTTTGATAAATAAACATTATTTATAACATCTTAATTAATATTTTTAAATATTTTGTACTTATTGTACAAGCTGCCCAAGCTGGCAAAAAACAAAAGGGGTTATTTAACAGTTTTAGATGTTTTATTATAGATTTTTAGATGTGGGTTGTAATGATAATATTATAAACCATACAAAAAACCAGATGACGGTTTTTTTATTTTATAGAACTGTTCAATAATGAAATAATAATGTAATATGAACTATTCAATAATAATATGAGATACTAATTATTACAATAATAATGAAACTTTTTCTGAATACCATTTTCAATAAATTTCATAAGGGAGAGGTTTTAACTTACTAAGAAGATATGCTCTAGGTAAGTCATTTTCAAATGGTTTGTGGGCAAAAACGTTTCCAAAAGAGTATAATTATTATTATTGCAATATCTACTTGTGCTATTTATGCAATATGCATGTTGCAGTTCTATAGCAATAATTTGTGACACTAATGTTTTCCGCTTGCAAAATAGATGGGAAGCAGAGGCAGAAAAATGGTAGAGTTTTGCTTCCAAACACTGGAAAATAATGTAGTATACAATTGTGAAGTTGTCGATAATGCTTTTCTTACATTAGATGAAGATACATCAAACTCATCAAAGCATGCTGAATATTATATGGAGTCAGGTATTTCTACCTATAAAGTTTTTTATTCATTACATTTATATTATGAGGAATATTATTTTTAGTGACCAACGTAGTTAACAATAACAATAATTGCGAATCAGATACTTCCAATAACTATGGAACAGTTCTTTCTCTGGAGAACCACTCGTTTTCTTTAAACACCAACTCTAAAGACGCTGTTTTTCTAGGAAATAACGAGGAAAATGAAATAAATAGAGGTTAGATCTTAATTGTTGACATTTCTATAAGGCCAATAATTTTAAATGAATTTTATTTTTCAGACAAATCATCTTTAGAAAATCGTTCCCAACTTCTCTCGCCCGAAATTGTAGAGACTTTTTGTGAAATGTCTGACAATAATAATTTGGTGATGGATAGTTCAAATATAGGTTTAGATGAAGTGTTATTTCTTGAAGATAAGACAGTTCAAGGCTGGTTTAAACATTTTAAAATTTAAAGGCATAACTAATTCTTATCATATAATTTTAGGACCAGTGGAAAATAATATCTTGGAGCCACTTTACATACCAAATAATTGCTCTCCTTTCTATAATACTAAAATTACCGCTGCTAAGGAAAACAATTCGGATCATGAAACTGAAAACAACTCAGGTCATGAAAGTAGTGACCCTGACTGGCTACCAGTAATACCTCAGGAAATGGAACCTTCAGACATGGGAAAAGTTAATTCCAATGAAAACAGTGAAGATAACACGGATTGTACATTAGATGAGAATAAATCTAAAAAGAGAATTCGAAGAAAGACAGCAAGACCTGAAGAATGGCAAAAGAATAAAAGCAAAAAGTGTAGAATGTTAGGAGAAGCTTACATGGGATATTCAAAACAAAATGGATCTGTAAAACAAAATATTCCAAGAGCTGCCAGAAAATTTAAGGAAGGCTGTTTAAATGGAGAATTTTGTAAAAAGTCATCGAAAAGAAACTGCGATTTATTTACATCTGAAAAGCGAAAAGAAATATTTGAGATATTTTGGAAAATGACATGGTCACAAAAGGAGGTGTATGTTTTGAACTTAGTTCTTCATCAGCCAAAAAAGATATGCTATGTTCAAGGGCCATCAAGAAGACATGGTTCATTCTTTTATCACTTAAGACTGGATAATACCAATATTCAAGTTTGTAAGAAAATGTTCCTCACAACGTTGGGTTTGAATGAGAAGATGGTACATAATTGGGTACTTAAAAGCTTAAATCATGGCCTTACAGAGAGAACAGAAGTCCAAAATGAAAGGAAAAGTTTACGACGAAGCGGATCTACCTTTGTTAAGGAAACTGCTAAACAGAATGATTTTCTAAAGGCTTTTTTTGAACTCTTGCCAAAAACTGAGTCACATTATTGTCGTAAGGATTCGGGAAAACTGTACTTTCAATATTCTTTTCAAAGCAAAAGTGAAATATATAATCTATATAAAAATAAATGTAAGGATGAAAATGAAAAACCTCTCTTCCATTACTTCTTTTGATAAAGTTTTTAATAATTTAAATTTGGCATTATTTAAACCTAGAAAGGATCAGTGCGATACCTGCCTTCAGTACAAAGCCCAACAACTTAGTGAAGAAGAGTATCAAACTCATTTAAAGAAAAAGAATGAAGCTCAGGAACAAAAGAGGAAAGACACAGAGAAGGCAGTTAATGGAAAACATTACATTTTTACTATGGACGTTCAATCAGTTAAATTGTGTCCTGTAATCGAAGCTAGTAAAGTTTACTACAAGACCAGATTGCAAGTTCACATTTTTACTATTTATAACTTAGTAACACACCAGTGCACAAATTATGTGTGGAATGAGGTTGAAGGAGACTTGCGGGCCTCTGTCTTTGTTTCGTGCATTATAAAGCATCTTGAGAAACATTGTCTACAAGAGAAGAAAAGTATAATCATATTTTCAGACGGCTGTGGATATCAGAATAGAAACGTAACTTTAGCAAACGCTTTAAGCTTTTTTTCCACAAAGTACGAAATTTCAATACAACAAAAATATCTTGAGAAGGGTCACACTCAAATGCAGTGTGACTCTACTCATGCTCTGATAGAGAGAAAATTAAAAGGTCGTGAAATTACAATTCCCTCTCAGTATGCACAAATTATTCGAGAAGCGCGAAAAAAGCCTTTTCCACTTGATGTCCAATATCTTTCATATGATGCCTTCATAAATTATGAAGACAAAGCTATTACTAGGTATGATTCAATACGACCAGGTAAAATTAAAAGTGATCCTACTGTAGCAGATCTGAGATGTTTAAAATATTTACCAGATGGAACTATCCACTATAAAATAAACTATGATGATGAATACAAAATTTTGCCCCAGCGCACCCGTTTGCCATTACTATCCAAAGATTTAGTTTTTAAACCATTGTTTTCAGCAAAATTACCAATAAAGGAAATCAAATGGAAACATTTACAAGACCTAAAAACAGTGTTAAATTTGGATGTGCATAGTTTTTATGACAACTTGCCTTACATCCCAAAGAAGTGAAATTGACCAAATTTGTAATTGTACTGATAATCTGTAATGACTGATAATCTGTAAGGACTTTTTTCTAAATAAATTGAATTTCGCATTTTTTTGTGCTTTTGTAAACTCACATAATATCGTAACCCACATAATTCTACCTAACATAATGAGTAAAAGGCCGTAAGCCACGTTCAATAAAAAACAGAAAGACGTAACCCACAAACACAAAATTCTAATATGTCGGATCCCATTTTGTAAAATAGGTATGGCAAATAATTTGTTTACTTCTTATTGGCAATATTTCCAAATTGGTTTTACAATTTTATCATAAATTACATTCGTAGATTTTACATTATAACTCAGTCAAATCAATTATTTATCTCTCCTGAAAAATTACGTATAATAGGGTTACGACATATTAGAATTTAATCATCGATATGAATACTTAAAGGTACCACAAATAAGATTTGAAAAACGTACACCCCAATATATGTATAGCAATCTACTCACTACCTATGCATATGGCTTTGTTCATAAAGAATTAGAATTCATTAACAAAATTAAAATGAACCCTTGTCAGAATGAATCATCTACTTACATAATTAAAAGTGGCTCACAAATTTTGACTGTGACTACCTCTACTTGCAGCTGTAGTATTCATGTCTCCATGATGTTGCCTTGCAGGTATATTTGCACCATAGTCTAGATTAATATGTATAGTAATAATGATAATTTTTATTTCAGACATATATTAGCTGTACGTAATGCTGAAAATTTGGATTTATTTAGTGAAGATTTATGCAATGTCAGATGGACAGTATCTTATGCAAGAAGAAATCAGAGAATTTTCCATAACTCAAACATAATACATACAGAAGCAGGTGATTCAGTTGTAATAACTGACAGCTTACAAAGTACATTAAAGAAGAA
This sequence comes from Tetropium fuscum, assembly GCA_964058915.1. Lineage (NCBI taxonomy): Eukaryota > Metazoa > Arthropoda > Insecta > Coleoptera > Cerambycidae > Tetropium > Tetropium fuscum. The sequence goes on from CAXKVY010005084.1 coordinate 15,811, forward strand.
ACTCAACAAATTTGAGAAATATAAGAAAATTATGTTGATACTAAGGGATGTTGCCACTCTTATTTCAGAACAATCAGGAAATATTTTTGAAATGTCGGTTCAAGAAATTTTAAAATTAAAAAACATTATACTGGAAGGAAAACCTATACAAGTGAGTGAACTTGGTATAGATGTAAATTTAGAATCAAATGAGTTTGATACTATAGAAATAAACGAGACTGAAAATATTCAAATAAATAATATAGACTTAAATAAAACGGATTATGTAGCAACAAATCAGACTGATAATATAGATATAAATAAGACCACTACTAATCGTATCAGTGATCACAGCTATAGCAAGACAACTGAAAATACGATAACCGAATC
>CAXKVY010005085.1:0-25525 GCA_964058915.1 Tetropium fuscum
GTATTTCTTATAAATTAGGCAAATGTCATTATATATTTATGAGAGCTAACTTTATTGGGATATAAAAAATTAGTTGTGAACCTCCTTTGCAAAAACTGAACCTCAAAAATTCATTTGATATTCCTGTGTAACCCTATCGACATAGTAGGTCGTTTCGTTTTGATTTCACGTTACCAAAACGTCTTTTTCTTATTTTGTTTGTATCAAAATTCATTTATGTTGACCAACGTTTTTTCTTCACTTTCCTCATCACCTTTTTTGTTCACTTGAAACCTGTCTTCCTTCTTCCAAGTTTCCTCCATCCTTATCTTCCTATTTTTGCTCAAATTCTATCAAATTCTTCCATGACTTTACGTTTAACTTTGTTTTTGTAACGTTTTTTTCAAGTGTTGCTAATTTTTGGCGTTTTATTTCTTCATCGGTAAATTTGTAACTAAATTTTGCTCATTTGAAACGTTTTCTGCATAGCTTCAGCATTTGGGAATGGCCAAGTTTGTATATCCTCTTGTATCCGTTTGTATATGGAAAATCACGACACAAATCAGGCCGTTTTAAGTTGACAAAATAACGGGGCTACCTCGGAAAAATAATAGCAAACAGTTGGAATTAGTGAAAATACAGTTTGTGTTTATTGTATAATGTATAATGTATTGTCCAAAATATGTTCCAAGGTACACTATATTCAATATGTACAGACTCCCTTATGTAATCTAGTTTATTTGATATATTTTCAATCATTACATAAAACAAGAAAATACAAGATGCTACGGTGAAGCATCTACGAAATGAATATCAATGGGGACAACAAAATTATAGCTTCGTGTTTTCCTACAATTTGATCTTGTAGTGAAAACTTATTCGCTTGGATATTATGAGTTCTATAGAAACAGCATTATAAGATAATCTTAATTATATCAGTTATGGTCGCTTATTGGCTGTAAATCTAACCACAACCCCCCTATCGGCGCTAAAAGAATCCCCGCAGTTTCCATTTTCAGCGGAAGTTTCGTCTTCTTGCTCAAACTAAAGTTGAAGTTCTTAAGCATCAACGACAACGCTATCTTGGCTTGGATCATTGCAAACCGCATACCTAAAAATAATTCTGCATTTGGTTTTAATCTTAAGGAACGCTGTTACGCTAATTACCAATGCAATTTCTCGGTCCGTCACCGAAGGGTATGTAAGCGTAGTCCCATATTTTGCTTTTATTGTCTTCGCTGAACCTATCGGGATCAAACAGTTCCGGGTCTGGAAAGTATTCTGGATCCCGGTGCATACCGTAGCATGGAATTATGACTGATAGGCCTTCCTTAATATATACATCTGTATCAGGTACCTTGTAAGTCTTCGTACATTTCCTTAAAAATGCAGGCGCCGGAGGATATTTCCTTAGAGTTTCTGGAACGAAATTATTTGTCATTATAAATTTTGTACTCAATTGGTGATGCTTAAGAATTCGCATATTTGACGGCTTCTAGAAGTTCCAATCAAAAAGAAGGGCCTAGGAAGAAACTTATTTATGGTATCTAGTTATTTCGTACCGAATAAGACGGTGTCTACGTAGTGCATCTCCATCACAGACTCGTAGCTAAGACCGTGGTTGTTTGCGAAAGATTTGTTTACTTCTTCTCGTGCCTTCCGTTGGATCTCTGGGTTTAAAGCCATTTCAAAGAGGGCGAAACTAATTGTGGTCGAGGTGGTTTCAAACCCAGCCAGAAAGAAGATGAATGCTTGGGCGGCTGCTTCTTCCATTGTTAGAGCCGTTCCGATTGCCGGCTAAATAAAATAAAAAATCTTTATGAACCCCAAAAATTGCAACAAGTCACGATATAAGGGTTTATATGATAATGTACAATTAAAGAACAAATACAAAAGTATTATATGATAATGACATTATCATAATTTATATGATAATGTACAATTAAAGAACAAATACAAAAGTAATGAACAATATTTCACGATCAGAGATCAAACTACACAAACTCTAACTATATTATTATTAATTATTAACGACAATAAAATTGTTACCTTTGACGATAATGCTAGTTCTATAATTTTATGCTGGGAATTTAAGAAAGGAAAGAATATTTTTTTTGTTAGAATAAAGAATAATGATTTTCGTATACCTTCTTGTCGATATCTGTTGCTTCATCGATTTGTCCATCTCTTCTGAGTTGAATTAAAAGTTGGAGAAAGTCCTTTCTGGTTACGTTGTTCTTCTCCCGATATTCAATAGTTTCTCTGACAACTCTGTTGAAGAAATCAGTCACGGTGCCTGTAAATACTCCAATACCAAACATCCTTGCTACAGATGGAAAACTTCTTATCATTATCTATAAAATTAGGATACTATAACACCAGGATAATATAAACTAAAACCAAAAATGAGGTGCGCCGAAGAAATTTCACATATTATAGACCTTAGAGTAGCAAATGATATCAACAATGCTAAAATTACTAATTTGTTTGCATAAATCGGTGGTTTATCTAAGTTTATAGAAGATAGCAGAGGCAGAACGAGATGTTATTAAGCGTGAAAGACGACGCTGTCAGTTTCTTGTTCATGACTTTTTGACAATGGGATTAAGCGTTAAAGTACTTCTATATTTAATTATTCTCGACCACCAGGACCCCTTTATATGCGATGAATAGAATCTAAGGTCCGAAGTTGACCAATAAGGAGAAAAAGAGATGAAAACACATTCATGAAAACCACAGAGATGAAAAACCTTCCAAATACCATATTCTTCACATCTCCTTTTTTAAACAGATTATCTTCACGTTGGACCAGAAGAAGCATACGCAATAAATTAAACTAGATTACATTACCAATAAAACGAGCTTAGATTAAATATCTTATGTTACATAGTTTCGGAGATGCACGTGGTTAAAGTTGAGTCTGCAGAAGTACAAAATAGAAAACCGAGAAATATAATAGTAAAGATAGTTTCCATATACCAAGAATCATCTCGTCGAGCTCGGCTGCAATTTAGGTTAATTTATGGTTGACTATGGTTAATTTATTGACCTTTAATTTCATCTCCCATCCCACTAGGGCTCTACTAGATCCAAATCTGGGGATCTGGGAGGAAAACAAGTGGATTAATATATTATTGTTTTGTAAATAATGATTTACCAATAATTGACGGTGAGACGGATCATAATTATGATCGATTAGATAATCATCTTCATAATTTCTAACATTTCTAGGACATATACGGCTACGCATTTGTTCAAGGTCGGCCCTGGCGTGAACATTACGTAAAAAATTACAAGCTTCTAAGAACTAGAATGATGCCAATTGTTAAAATCGTATGCTGTGACCGCAGTAGAAGACAGAGGGCGCTGCGGTCATATTTCACACAGAGCAGCGGGTAGACGGAGTACCGCATAGTTGCGGCCTTCCGCCGTTTTTACTCTATCGCAAAGCTTAAACGTAGTACTCTACAGTGTTTACCATTTGAAAATATCTTTCTCTTTGAGCCATTGTTTCAAAATACTACTTATCTGAGCCTATTTCCATAAGTTATTAGGGCGTTAATTATGGAGTATTGGAGTAGTATGGAGTAAATATGGCCGCCGTGTCGGCATTTGTCGGTTCACACGAATGCGGCACTCTATCTATCCACTGCTCTGGTTTCGCATACTTTCTTTCAGATGTTTTGTGCTCTCTGGATCTGTAGAAGTAAAGTGATAATACTTAAGTCTGTCTTGTAGTGACAACATTTGTCATTTTAACAATTGCTTTGCACCTCTTTGTAGTTTGTTGTGTTTATTACCGCCGAATGCAACTTAGAGTCATATATTTTCCTCCAATAATTCGACAGTTAACATTTTCCAATCTGATTGATAGATATGGTACACATTGAAGCCGACATTAATCATAAAGAGATAACATACATATGGATCCAGTATATAAGAGTAAGAGCAGGCCTACTAGATGTTTCAATATTTTGTCGGTAAAGCGTAGTTCCATCAATATTTTTCATAATACGAAATTGTTTTACAATAAAATTGCATTACATGTTAATACGTTTTTGTTAAATAAATATATGGCGGAGATAATTTATATTACATTCCAGTATAAACTCACCATTTTCAACAAATCACCGATGCTCTGTGTGAAAGCCCTCTTCCCCATCAGCCTAAACTCCGCCTCAGGGTTCCGCATGCAGTTGCATTCAAGTCCAAATGCACAGGAGCCGATTACGTCGGTGGTGTACCGGGCAAGGATCTCTTTAATCTCTACCGTGCCGTCGGCAACAGCTATTTCTTTGAGGATATCAGTCATCTGATGGCCGCAATCTCCTATTGTGTTGAACATGAATTTTAGCTTTCCCGGCGAATACGCCGGTGTCAGCTTCGTACGGAGGTGCTTCCATTTAGGACCTTAATGTCAAAAATCATTGCTATAATCGCATTACAATTGGTTCTTACCCATATTTACACTCTGATTGAAAGAGGAATAAGAGTGCAGAGTCAGAAAGAACGACAATAAAATGTGTTTAAGGATCATCTGATGATGCTTATCTGATTTAACAGATGATGTACTTACAGATGATTGGTGTCATGATACAGCATGACACCAAGATGACGGATGTCACGGATGACGAAGGAGAGGGAATATTTCAAATAGCCTTTGATCCGAAATGCGAAACTCGAGACTTTGGGATGTGCCTACTTACCAGCTATAGAAAACAAGTGAGCGCTAATGGGGTCATTCTCCTCGTCGTAGTAGATTCCCCTGTCAAAAAAGTGCTGGAAATCCGTGGCCAAGATGTTCTTTATCAGCAGCGGGTCGAGTGGTACAAACGCAGGCCTACTGAAGAAGTACATTCCAACATACTTGCTGCCTTTCATTTTGTCGTAGACTTCTTTTAATTTTTCCCCCATGTTCTTCCTCCGGAATATCACGTCGGCCACGTCGCCAAAGGGAAAGGAGGGGTTGAGCTGTGGTACTCCAAGTTTTCGCCAGTAGGCATGGGCATGCTTGAAATAACCATACACAATGACTAATGCAGTTGTTAGAAGAATGCTGAAGATATTTTCGATTATGAACATATTTTATTGCTAAATGCAGCTGAATCTGAAAGGAATTTAATATTATATAAATATATATCTTTTATCTTTCTTTAGAATACAGGCCAGTGGTTATTATTATTTACAGCTAAAAAATATATTAATATTCTCTTCCGTTGTTTGAATACATATTCAACAATTAAGAGCGCAATTACAGGACATAGAAACACAAAATAGTAACTACAGTCAAAAATTTTAACAATTTTAAGTTATAACATACGAATATAAATCACGAACATGTTCGTGATTCTAAATGGTGTAGATTTCTCCTGATTAATCGTGTCAATGTTCCGGTCATATCTAAACCGAATTCCTTACGAAAAAAGTGAAGTAGTGGCAAGGACGCATCCTCCGCAAAAAGATCATCTATTTGGATCAGTAGCGAAAGCCCAATCCAGATATATCCAGCAGGATATGCATAAGTAATATTGTATTCTGCTTAATTCCGATTCTGTCGTTTATAAATTATATCAAAATTGCTTTCCGCTTTAGAACACTTCTAGGGGATCGTTGCCCAAGTCAAAGCTGCATTCGCTCTCTCTGTTTCTCATTATATCAAAATTGCTTTCCGTTTTAGAACACTTGTGGGGGATCGTTGCCCAAGTCAAGCTGCATTCGATATCTCTGTTTCTCTCTCTCTCTCTCCCTCATATCTGTCATATGCTTTATCTCACTTCCCAGACGAAAATGTTACAAAACGTGTCATGACGCGACCTTGAAAAATCACTCTCATGCGGCTAAAGAAGTACCTATTCGCTTCAAAAAGCAGAATAATTTGTGAAGCTAAATTTGTCACTAATCCAAAGAGGGTTGCAAATACTCAGCAAGCGAAACATTGTGAAGAGTTAACTATAATCAAGACAATGAATGGTCTGAATATTATTACTCTAGCACTATGATTATTTCAGAATAGGCTTTCATTAATGGTTTGTTTATATTATTACATCGTTAATTAACTATATTTATACTAACAGAAGCCTTAAGGTTATACTGGCCTGGCCTTCTTTTTGCATTATTAAGCGATATAATCAAATTTTGGCGTATGTGGAGACATCGCAAAAACTAGCGCAAATCTGAACTATACCTAAAACAGCATACCGGTAAGTTTCGCTCTATGAGAAATAATAATAATTTCAATTGGGCCACTAGTTGTTTACCTGACACCGGTAATGGCCACAATCGCTAAACATACGTAGATACAAAAAAACTTTTATTAGTACTATTATGCTCATTATAAAATAAAATTTGTTTCCTTACAAATTTATTTGATTTATTAGAAAATTTGATTGAAACTGTTTAAACGGTTTACGCCAAATTAGATGCGACAACAAGCTTAGGAGGTCGTCCTCCACCCTCATTCTCAATGAGGAATGCCAAAGATTCTTTATATACCCTGATCACAAAAGAGATTGATAATTGATAAAATTAATATACATAAACTTACGATATGTTAACCAAAACTTTAACACTATAAACTGCAAATATTTACACAAACTGCAAATACTGCGGTTTGCTGTTAGCAAACTCGGATGAAACTGTCTTCGTCTTACACAGAAACTTACATATTACCTAACAGTTATCTTCAGGGGCCAGCGCGTGGCTTCCTCATAACGAGGCTGGTAACCTAGATTGGCATTCAAGAGAAATTGTAATAAATAATGGTATACGAGTACAGTTTGGTGTCATCAGGTTCTGTTTGTTTAGTTACTATATAAGTTCTAAATTCCGGTTTCTTTATTTGAAAATTAATGGCTATTAGAAGGTGTTTGAAAATATGTTGTTGATATATGCAATTTTATCGTACATGAACGGTTGTGCCGATATTTGGATGAAAACAAAAGAAAAACAAGATTTAAATTTTTTGAAAAAATGCCAATTATTGTTGGTGCCATAACTAAAAAATTATTAGACATACGGAGCTGTGGGTGAGCTTAAATTATTACAAATTTAATTAATATAGATAATGATAATGACAACTGATAATGACAAATTCAACAAAAACTGAACATTTTGCAGTTTTTCATGTATTACGCAACTAGCACATTATTTTTGTTGTAAAACGTAGTTTCACAATTCCCTAACGGGTCCAAATAACGTAACAAAAATTCAGCTTTATATCGCGTTTTGCGTTTTTAAAATTTTTATTTGTAAGATATCGCCTAAAAGCATATTTTTGCCGAAAATTTGGTCTAAAAATACTGTCACGCACAAAAAACGGACTAAACCCGAAAAATGCTCACTATCTGACGTTATAAGCTCCGCCCACATGCCCAATATCATATTATATCTTTGTATTATATTATCATGGCGGTTAAGTATATACTCTCCAAATCTTGAAAGTTGGCGGTTACGTCATAGTTATAAACCATACGAATCAAATCAGTATTGCACTAGTCAAATGTGTGTTGAAACAATTCTTCCAGATGTATACAAACTTTACTTGTTCCCCGATGAGAATCGTAAACATAATACATAACCTACAATTTGAATGTTAAAATCAGGTATATAAAATCAGTTCGTTCGGATATATCAAAAGTCACATATAATGGACTTCTTTTTGTTGTTTCTCTCATTCTATTATTGTTTAACGAAGAACACTCGAGCAGCGCATGTTGTAGATTATAAATAGATTCGCGACGTAACCGCCAACTTTCAAGAATTGGAGTTTCCTTTGCGAGCAGCAGCGCACTTTTTCAGGCCAGATCGCTTTTAACGTCTTAGTGCTCCTCGTCGTTGGAGACTGGCAGGTATCATTCCCGATACTTTGCCTGGCAGGTCTTTGCAAACTTTGTTCTTCTGCATTTTTTAATATAAAATATACCTAAGTACTGACTACTTACTGACATTTAAATCAGCAGCCATTTCACTCAAAGACCAATTTTCTTCCAATGTAGCTATAGGCTTCGCTCGTTGCGCCTCAGTTAAATGCCTCGGCATATTTAACGTTACTTGTTTACCTTTGCTTTGTTGACGGGGATTATGCTTTGAAATCTAAATCATACGATACAATAATGCCGTTCACATTTGAGTGGGCCGACTTTACTCCTTACTCCATAAATAAGATTTCATATAATTTAATGAATCCCTTTTATATTAACAAGATCGTTATGTAAATAAATAAAGCTTGGCTTTGAGAATAGATATTTCTAGATGATGCACTGTGTAGTATGTAGTACACTAATAAAGGGATAAAACTGGGAGCGTCCTTAGTACCATGCCCCCCCTAGTTTATTATAAGAAGTACTTTTACGAAATGCCTACAGTGGGCAAAATATTTTTGGAAAGGGGCCGAGTCTTCCAGTTCTTCTTTCAGAAGCAAAAAACTAGCACAATTTTTTCTTGGATGCTGTCTAGCTTTGGGAGGGCCTTGTCCCCTCGCACCTTTCCTGGCAGCGCCACATAGTAGATAGGTACATGATAAAGTGAGACCATCTATTTTACGAACATTTGACCAGTTTTGGATATGTGGCGAAAGACCTTGGACACACCGGCTCCATATGACAGCTATATGCTCTATATACCTATTTTGTTTGTATCGTGTAAGCTAGATACGCCAAAGTTTTGCCGTCAAAGATAACAGCAACACAAGTTTCTACATGTTTGCCTCAAAACTTATTATATTATAAAAACTAACAAAAAGATTTACGAAAATATCTTAAAGAATATATTTTTATTGCTGCAGGGTTCAGGGGAGGTGCGTGCTGAACTGGAACGTTTACACGATGTAGCGTCGAGTTTACAGAAGAGGAATTTGTGCCTGGAATCGGAAAATTTGGATCTTAAATTAGACTTGGAGAAATGTAATAAAGAAGTTCCGCATCTTCAACAGCAAATACACCATTTAGAAAAGTAAGTAAGGAGTGATGGTGTGTTGGATCTTGGGAAATTGTGTGATTTTATATAAATTTATATCAGTTGCATACAAATGGTATTTCAAATACCGTTTGGTATTTGAAATACCATTAATAAGGATGGCCAATAAAGTAAAGTAAAATAAAGCCAGTACTAATAATTATATAATATACACCCTGCCTTTGTATGATTTTCTAGTTACATCGGTGTTCTAAAAACCGAAAACACTCAAAAGGATCTTGACAATACCTCAAATCACAGTGCATTACCAAATGCTAGTACTGAATCAAAAAGAGTACCGGAACTTGAGAGAACTGTTTTTATTCTGAGGAGGGTTGTGGAAAAACTTCAGGCAGAAAATAAGAGATTGTTGGCCGGAAAGAGACCATTGTCAGACCGTTCAGTAAGTACTTAATGGTTCATTAAAATTTATAGTGAGTACCTATCTTGTCTACTTCTGTTCTGTTCCGATGTTTTACTTCTATTAAAAATCTCTCGAAATTAAAGGGCATTAGTTATTAATTTGATTTACCTACTGGTGAATTTATTTTTCTGGTCAATTTAAATGCGTCTCACCTTGAGATGCTCTAAGGTCTCACCACATCAAATTTTACCATAATTCTTCATTTATACTCTTGGTCAGCCAAGGAAACTTAGAAACTTCAGTTGTCTTATATTGGTCAGACGCTCAACTATTTAACCACATATGCTGTTTTGGTGTATATCCATTTATTTATGTTCACAGTGCACACGCACACACTAATAAAAACACACAAGCAAATTTATCAAAACACGGTAAAATATACAAGAAACGCTAAAAGAAAACTGTTACAACCGCAAAATATATTTTTTTATGAAAAAATTACCTGCTTTGTTAAAAACGATATTGTCTGTCAAAATCGTTTCAATGTTTCAAATAAAGAAAAATACTATAATCACGAAGGCTACAGACCAGAAGACATAGCTCGTGTGGGGGTCACCTTCACATTCAACTTTTCATCAATGCATATGCTTAAACTGGTGCTCAAATCAGGATCTGCCTTTACCAAAAATATAGAAAAAATTGAATATTCGTTAGACAAAAAGATCATGTACTTATGTTATTTGATTTCCCAAAAGTTCAATTATCATCCAAGGTGATTAGGTATATTTATTTAACAGCCTCTAACCTAAACTAAAGATTACCTATGAGCATGCATTGGTCTTTTTAAGGTATCTGCTGAGAAGCTGAAAAGAGATTACGCTCGATTGAAGGAACAATACGCGGAGAGTGTTCAGAAAGTGACTCAGTTGGAGCTGGAGCTGACCGCTATCGCTGCACGAAATAAGTCGAAAAGCGTTCCAGTTAAACCAGCTAGCGAACATTTGGTGGCTCTAACTGACGAGCTATCCAGCGTGAAGGAGCAGTTTGAACAAAAATCTCATTTGCTGGACAAAGTTAAAGTGTTACTGCATAGGGCCGCAAATAAGGAAAAGGCTCTGCTTCAAGAGGTAAATATATTTCGTCTAAATAAGCGTATTGTTTTATAAAGTCAGTGGGAAATTGACCTCGAGAATTATCAGATACTTGTCCAACAGCCATATTAAATTAAACTGTAACTGTCAAAATGTAACTGTGCCAACAGTTGTTAATAAATTTATTAGTGGCGACTATTAGGATAACCATTTGTACTATTAAACATTCTCTGTCGGTCGTACAGATCACGCTAAGACCAGCTACGAAACGGCGGGTAATTTGAAAATATTTTTTTATGATGAATCAAAATATCATACAACTTTCGCAGATAGTGGATCTTGATCCACTGTCCAAATCCACGATTCCACTGTCCACTAATCCATATATATATATATATATATATATATATATATATATATATATATATATATATATATATATATATATATATATATATATATATATATATATATATATATATATATATATATATATATATATATATATATATATATATATATATATATATATATATATATATATATATATATATATATATATATATATATATATATATATATATATATATATATATATATATTTTAACTATATATTATATTAACTGAATTATATTGCAGTAGTTATTGTTTGCTTTTGATATCGATACATTTTTCTCACTTGCGTTTCCAGATAGCTGAATTAAGACACCAAAAAGACACAGCAATAAGTCCAATACCAGAGGAGTCCGAAGACAGCTCAAGTGAACTATAAATAAATTAACTATACTTATACACATTTAATTAGATTTTTTAAGAGTAAACTTTTTAGAAAAAGCAGTTTTTGCTTAAAACCTATTTTTCAGTTACTTACCTAATATTTATTACGGCAACAATAAAGGTATACTTTTTTTATTTGTTTATATATTCACATTGGACGGGCAATTTATTAGAGTATTATTTAATTGAAACTTCATTAATTGCAGTAACAATTTTTTTATAGTAATAGGGACTGCTTTTTTATGATATATCTTACCATGAGGACATACATTATTTTGAGGAGCAAAAGTTATTACACATTTATTATCAGCAATTCCTTATCAATATTTATTCAATGAGTTTGAGGAGGTTTTGCAATTAACAATGCAACTCTAAACTCGATTTTTTACTCTTCACACAAAATGAAATCTGATGGAATCCTATTTCATCTATATTTTTCATGCAAAGATATTATTGGATTTTTATTATATTATCTATCTTAAATATATTATTTATATTTATTGCAGCTAATCCATATAGTTACCCCTCCTGTTCATATACAACCTGAATTATATTTTCTTTTCGCTTATGTAACGGGTCTTTTCACTGATTTTTTTATGGGTTTCTGTGTTTAAAAAAAAATCTCGCCGTATTTTTTAATTTTTGCACGATTTCTTTAATTTTTTTTTCAAAACTCCGGAAACAACCTTTAATATGACAACGGTGTATTAGTACTCCAACGTTGCTTCCCTGCTTTTTGACAGTTGGCGTTGAAATTGACTTTGTTGACTGCTGATAAATCTGCTGATAAATAATCTAAATTTGACATGTAAAACTCTGTCCACCATGCTAAAATCAGTTTTTCTGTAGTTCTTTTAGAAAATCCTGGCTCCATTTTCTTACAATGTATAGAAACAGCAAAATACAATTCGGAGAGGAACGCACAAAACATAACCACAAAACTAAGCGGCTGTGGGCGTGGGATATTTAGGCGTTCCGGCAAATGCTGCCAACTTAATTCCGGGCTGTGTGACGTCACAAATCCCCAAGGTCAAATGAGTGTTCAAATTGGTATAATAAATGTTATTTCTTTTATTGAACTGTGAGATTTATATTTGGAACAAAGTTGCACGAGCTGAATATCTATCAGTTGGCTTTCAAATAAACATATTTGTTTTGAGATTAAGAATCTAGTCAAGTGAAAATGCCTATTCTACGATCAATTCCTAACAAATTACTTAGGAGGAGTATTTGCTCTAGTTTTATCAATTGCTATTCTATACACTATACCTTTTACTAATAAAAAAAAAGATCCAAAGCCTACAATTTTATCCTATTAATAAAATCATATTTTGAATATTATTACACTCTCTCTAATAACAACCTACCTACACAATACACAATGTTTCTCATGGGCGTAGGCATTTTTTTCTTAGGGGGTTGACAGTAGAAGGTTTATATGCATATTTTCAACACCACAGCTGATATTGAATGCAAGTTTACGCACCACTCATGTATTTTAAAACGGAAAAATAAAATAAATATATATTCTAAAATAAGAGCAAAAAATTTTGAACAAAAAATAAAAGCAATAAAGTAAATATACCTATATCCAAAAATAAAGCAAACAATTCTCATCAAAAAATAAAAATACCTTAATACCTTACACCTTAATACCTTAATACTTACCTTAAAAACGTGTAATTAATACCACTATTTTCTATGTCACTATTTAATAATATTATAATCACTAATATCACTATTTTCAGTCACTTTCCACTTCATCTTCACTGTCGCTATCACAATTTCCAATATTAATCACAATTGGTTCCATGGCTTGTTCAACCGCCAAATTCACATCCCACATTATCTGTTCCTCTTTCATCACGTGATTAATACAATTCTGCCAATTTTCTGCTGTGATATTTTCCATTGCTCCTCCATTTTCCATTGTCTCTCTGTCAGCTAATTTAAAAGTCCGATTCACTCTCGCAACTTCACCTTTTACATGCGCTCAGATCAAGTAAATGGGGTTCAATTCGCAGTGATAAGGAGGTAATCTCAGCAATGTGACTCCATGCGTCAATTGTCCAGCCTTCAATCGTAGGTTGCCGTGCATTTTTCACGTTTCCATCGTGCCAGACATCTCTTCACAGTATATCCTTCGTTGACCCATGTTTCGTCAGTGTAATACATTTTCCGCCCTTCGTTTCGAAAATTTTATTTTTCGAAGATAATCCATCCGCCAAGCAACTATTTCATATCTTTCTATGAGAATACTCTTTCTGTCTAATGTAAAATTCTTGTCTCAAAATTTTTGCCAGACTAGCCCTGCACATTTTAGGTATAATATCATTTTCACTTATACCATGCAACACCTTATCTAAAGTGGGCAATTTTGTATAGTGGGGTTAAATTACCGAGTGTCACAATTCAGGCGGATGGAGGCAAAGGGTAAAGGATAAACAAACAACTATAAAAAGGTTTTGATGTTAGCCGACTGTATACTGAAAACAAATTGTGACACTCGGTAATCTAAAACTCCAGTCCACTATATTTCTAAAGAAACCGTGGATCGTTCTACGTATCGCATTTTTTGCAGCTGTGTCCACTACAATCTTATGTCGACCGCTTTTTGCAGTAAAATACTAGTAAAATAATTTGTTTCTCACCTACCGATCGGTAGTGCCTTTTCCTTCGTTCGCCAATTACATATTATATTGTATCACAATCACATTAAAACATCACTATATATATGCGAATATCTCAACCAACGCACTGCTCTATCGCGAATGACCTTTACAGATTACAGAATACCTGCGAAATTCCCGCAAACCCGCCCTTGCAAGAGAGGCGAACGTTTGCGACTGTTTGAACTAAAATCAGATGGCGCGTCATTCTAATAAGTTAAAAAGAGATATACTGCTGGCATATCCGGCCTTGGGACTACAGTAGCTATAAATTAACTACAATAACTTTAAAAATAAATATTTACGGAACTGCCATAATTAACGTAGACGAAAATAAATGTAAAAATGGCTAACATCTTGGCCTATAATATATTATTGTGTGCACAATTATTCTTTTATGACATTCATGAATAATATATACAACTCTAATATAATATTGTGGAATTTGATATTTTAATTGAATATTGGGAAATTTGAGAATTACATGTGGCAACTGCGGATTTTCCTATACGCGGTCAGTCAACTACACATACTTATTGGAAAGACTGTATCAATTTTTATCCTTTTAATTTGAATCTAAGAAAAGTTCCTGTTGTACAAGGACTTTTCTTTCGTCTATTTATAAAACTGCAAGTCATCACACACAGAACATTTGACAGTACTTTTGACTCTACTGTTATCAGGAAATGTTTATCAACCAACTTATCATTATCTAAATAATTAGTGTATAATGTAATTTATTATTTCATACTCATAAGCAGTCGATTTTAAAAGAAAGTTTATTGTGAGGGGACCATCGACATATCTTTTTAGGTATCGTACAGTTTATCTTTTTCTTTTATTTTATCCCGTTTCCGCAGTCCTACCTACCAGCCTATACCTAAGCCAGTGCGGTTATTTAAATTCTTATTGTGACATTCTGTATCAATCTCCATTCAAAATTTCAATTTGCAATGATAAGTAAGTTCATAGGGTCAAAAAAACTGCGGCTGATTCGTTTCCATGCTTCGTTTCGTCAGGCCATTGATGGCGGCTTTATTTCTTTGACTGGATAAATGTAATCGATTAGTGCACTTGATTATTAAAGGGATCCTATTTGACTGCCAGAATGGCATTGAACAAAGTGAGTGCATCGTGCTTGCGATTAGTGAATAGTGAAGTTAGAGTGTTAAATTGTTTGAATTTAAAACGGAATCATTTCGTGTACACGCCGGAAAATACAAATGCAAAAGGTAAGTGAACGATGATTCAACAAATTATTATTAATCATTGTCTAAGATTCACTTTTTAATTTGATATGCATGCTGGATTTATAATAATTTTATTAAAGCAAATTATTAAATTTAAATATAAATACTGCTGCAACGTTTCTTATATTGGGAAAGTATTTGATATTAGATAAATTTAAATATATCTACAATATACACTCAGCTTCAAAACAAGTCTCACTAAATTTTTTTTGGTTCGAGGTTCTGAACTCATATTGCTAAACCGATTAAAAAAGCCGATGTTATTTTGTGTGTGTATATTGTACTCACTGCCTATCATGTTAAAATGTAAAAAATAATTTCTTTAACACTATGTTATTATCATTTTCTTGGAACACCCTGTGTCCTGTGTCCAGTCCTGTTAGTCCAGACAACAGATGAATCAATCTACATTAAATTATACAATTTATAGTATTATTATAGGGGGCTAGTATTATTTTATGTATGGGGTGTATTCTGAGCACAATTCCAGTTTTGAGGCGTTCCCCGAGTATCGATGGCGCCACTGTCGCAAAAAAATTCGTTTAATTTGATATCTCGAGAACGCTGAATTTTACACGAAAACTATTGAAACCCTTTCTCTTGTAAATTAAAAGATTTCACTTTTTTATTCGGAACTTTTCTTTCGTTCGAAATGTACAAACTTAGGTACCTATTTTCGTCTTTTTTTCGCCTTTTCTCCCTAAAAATTGGGCGCGTCACTGTTTTTGGAACTGAATGTGGAACTGAGTGTGTTTAAAATCTACACAAAAATACACTCCCCGGCAAAAAATTTCGCCGCCCCTAAATTTTTGACGTGATGTTTTATAACATTTATATTTATAATCCGATTTCCAATCAGTTTGTAGCCAATTATTTGGCATTTACTCTTAGTTACTGTCGAATTTAATCTTAAAGCTTAACCTTTTAATGTTTTACCGGGGTACCTACATCAAATTGCGGCTTATTGACCATAACTTTGAAACACCCCGTGGAATAATTGTCTTGGAATATTAGGATTAAACATTCTTTGCTGAAATTTCGGACTCATTGGTGACATTTTGTTTTTTAAATCATCTTTTGCTGCCTGCTATCGTTTAACTGAGTAATAACTGAGAGTAAAGGCCAAACATTTGCCTACAAGCCGATGTAAGAATTGTGAAAATCGGATTAAAAATATAAGTAATAAAACATATTAGATGTATTAATAAAATTTCCATAAATGTATGTGACGTTGCTCTGTGATCTTGAATTACTTCATAACGAAGAATACATAGCATATTTCATATTTAATACATTTTATAATAATTTAATTGATAATATTATTTATTAGTTAATAGATAAGCGTTATTGTTGGGAAACTGGTATTTTCGTCATACAATTTGTTTATAAAATGGTAAATAATATTTATTTTCCAGATTAAGTTTGTTGATAGAAGCATAATATACATATAATTATATCTATATCATTCAAACACTAAACAGACAAAATTATTATTGCGAATTGAGCAGGAGGATCAGTTAAAACTTAACTTTTAAATTTTATATAAGTACTTATCTAACTTAAGTGGGGGATCACTGTAAACTTTGGGCAAAAATCTTAATACCTGTATGGAAAGATAATGGTCTTGGGAGGGAATTGAAGAAGTTTGAAAGAAAGATTGGCGTCTATAAATACAAAAAAATAGCTTTACATACATGCAGATACATCTTTCGACAATTTTTTCTCGCAGATCATATTCAAAATTACTGATTTCCTAGGCAGCATGACCAAAAATCAATTCTCAAAATATCAGACTTTGTAGAATAGTAATAAAAGCTCAAATCATCCACAACTGAAAATTACCTACCTGACAAACAAAAATTTAGCCAATATCACTACCATTTTATAAATTCATTGTTAAGAATATATTAGTTCAAGTAACTTCAAATAGATGGAGATCTAGTTGCAAGATAGCATTGGTTACAATAATCGCTTAATTTGTACAGTCCTATTGCCAATAGAAAATAAGATACCGCGCCAGTGGTGAATTATCAAAGTATGTAATTTAGTATGCCTGTCAGTTTAGCCTATTTTTATGAGTTTGGCTTCCTATGTGTTCATATGGGATTTTTCCTGTTTTTGAGGAGATATTGTTTGGCTATTTTAAATAATATAAACGTTTTAAGAGCTTTTGTAGCATTCATATACATTTCGACACATTTCTGAGTAAATATATCATGCGATTATTGTAAAATGCGTAATAAAAGATTCGATGTTTTTTAGATAATCGTTTCCTTCGTTGTTAGTTATTATTTTAGGTATTTAAATTAATTATCAAGTTTTAATAAGCATATAAGTAGGTAAGTATCTTTTTTCATTATTATTGAACTACTAAATATATTATAAATACTAAAACACATACTGAAAGTGAGGTTAGATTACCTAAAAATATATAATCTTTTGTAACGCACTTTATAATGTTCCCAATGATATATTTACCCGAAACTTCAGAGGTATATAGAAAAATGTCTATAAATATTGTTATTACTATTAAAAAGTTGATGTTATTCCCAATAACCAAATAATTTTGACTCAAAAATACGACAAATCCCATATAAACACATAAGAAGCCAAATTGAGAGCCATAATAAATTAGTTCTTAATTTCTCCGCTAAGTGCATGTCGCTTATATTCTATTCCGAATACTCGATAATACAGGGTGTCCCGTAATAACGTGTACAACGGAAGACTACAGATTCCTGGACTCAAAATAGATAGAATAAGACTAATTCACCGGTATCCTAAATCGCTTCGTTTGGCCGCTAGATGGCTTCAAAGTTTGTAAAACAAAATTTAATTTTGTAAATAACTGGAATAGGGATTAATCGATTTTGATTATTTTTGGGGTGTGGACTTTTGCTCCCCATCGACACATTTTGGTGATATACCGAGTGTTTCTTAATACTTATAACTCCTAGAAAATTGATATACGGCGATAATATCCGTTCATAACTTTTTTCCTTTGGTGCAATAATGACATCTATTTTTTATTTGATAGGTGATACCATTTGAAAGCTTTTAGGTCTCTTATAAAATTTTTATTAAATTAGCGGTTTAGGTACAAAAAATATTTTTTACATGTCCATCATCATCTTGCCACCACTACAATATTTAACGAAGTGCTAGGCACTGATTTTGTAGGTTGGCGATGCATAAAAATGTCACTGCTGTCAAGTTAAAATTTGAATTTTATGTCGCCGAGGGAATATTTTTTATTAATTGTCGTTGATTAATCATGGAGTATACAAATTCAGAACTAACTGACATGATAATGGTGTTGAGTTTCTGTGAAGGAAACTGCCGACAAAGTGTGAGGTGTAAGGTGAGCGTTTCCCGAATAGGCAGATGCCCAACCACCAAACATTCTCGAACATTTAGAGACTGATGGTGGCAAGATAAATGTTGGACATTTAGAAAATATTTTTTTGTGCCTAAACCGCTAATTTAATAAAAATTCTATAAGATACCTAAAAACTTTCAAATGGTATCACCTATCAAATAAAAAATAGTTGCCATTATTGCACCAAAGGAAAAAAAGTTATGAACGGATATTATCTCCTTACATCAATTTTCTAGGAGTTATAAGTTTAAAAAAATACACAGTATATCACCAAAATGTGTCAATAGAGAGCAAAAGTCTACTCCCCAAAAATAATCAAAATCGATTTATATCTATTCCAGTTATTTACAAAATTAAATTTTATTTTATAAACTTTGAGTGAATTAGTCTTATTCTATCTATTTTGAGTCCAGGAATCTGTAGTCTTCCGTTGCACACGTTATTACGGGACACCCTGTATATTAGATAATACATTAGTTCTCTAGTAGATCTTTAGAACTACTCTAGAACTCTCTAGTTTCTCTAGAACTACCTATAGTTTACCTACAGCATGACAAGTAAATAAGAATAGAGATTTTGAGCCACGAACTTAGTGTAACATGTTAAACGTTATTTTGTTATTTATTTTGTTGTTATTTATTATTATTATTTAAATTCTCAATAACGTTGCGCAGTGTTTAAAAGAGGCGTATCCGAATTGAAAATATATATTTAATTGAAATGAATAAGGAGATATATCGTGTCTCACTAATGATAGCAGACTCTATACTGTTATTATTGTTAAATCGTCCTTACTATAGATGAAATATTGTATGTAATTTTAATAGTGAAAGTAGGTATTGCTTGAGAAGTTAAATCATGCTTCAGCATTATTAAACATTACATTGCTTTTCGAAGCGTTTCTAAACTCACTACTTACTTACCTTTTCAGGTGAAAAAGCCAAGATGAACATGTTTCAAGCCATAAATAACGCATTAGATTTAGCTCTAGGATCAGACGAGAGCGCTCTAATTTTTGGAGAAGACGTAGGATTCGGTGGAGTATTTAGGTGCACGTTAGACCTACAGAAGAAATACGGAAAATCCAGGGTATTTAACACGCCTTTATGTGAGCAGGGAATCGTAGGATTTGGCATCGGAGCTGCAGTGATGGGGTCCACTGCCATCGCGGAAATTCAGTTTGCGGATTACATTTTCCCGGCTTTCGATCAGGTTCGCTTTTTACTTAGCAATTTTTTTTTTGCGGCATTGACGTCAATGGATCCGAATAACATGCCAGCAAGTAGTGGTTTTCAAAATACCGCTGTAGTGTAATTGGGTTATATTTATTAAGTGATTTATTCATAATGGAAACATTTTTTTTTATGAAAACATTACCTTTTGTATTATTTTTCATAATATATTTAATATATTTAAATATTTTAAAAAATATTGCCGTTTATAGTAACGCAAAATATTTTCAGAACTCAGCAAAGTGAATCACAGATATTTGAAATACCTACCACCAATTTTTCGTAGAAAAGAGAAATAACATTCTCTTCCCTTGCCATATTCTGATAAGGACAAATTGTTCTATTTTTTTTTTGGACGTACCTACAACAATAAATTTGCCTGAAATAGGTGCAATACACTAAACGAATGATATTATATAAAGTAACAGAGAAAATTATATTATAATGTAGGTATGTAACATGTTAGTAAATCGCAACTATCATTAGACAGCACGCAATTCACTGTAGTGTACTTGAGATTGCCTATCTCGCGATTAATTCTGTATGTGTATAATTGGGTTTATACATCAGATCCATGTGTTGACAATATTTTGTATGAATATCTTTATATTTAGGATTTATTTTGATAGTTCTAATATAGGAATATTTTGTAAGTTAGTAAATGAAGCAGCTAAGTACAGATACCGGAGTGGGGGTGAGTTCGACTGTGGCAAGTTAACAGTAAGGGCCCCCTGCGGAGCAGTAGGGCATGGGGCTTTGTATCACTCCCAAAGTCCGGAGGCCTATTTCGCTCATACACCAGGTCTTAAGGTAACGATAAACAAAATGATGAGAAATATCTCTTGTGTTTTATTACTCATTATTTTAGATCGTAATTCCCAGAGGACCGATAAAAGCTAAAGGTTTACTGCTCGGCTGCATTAGAGATCCAGATCCTTGCATAGTGTTTGAACCCAAAGCGTTATATCGTGCGGCTGTGGAAGAAGTACCAGTTGAGGATTACGTATTGCCTATTGGTAAAGCGGATGTTATTCAAGAAGGTAATATTGAAATTGATTTTATTTTTAGTGTTGAAAACACTTATAGGGAGCCTAGTTCGAGTATTCCACCGTCACGAAATCGTAAGATTCGAGCGTGTTTATAATTCTAACACGTTGAATAAACAAACGTCCCAGTATTTGTGACAACTGATTCATTTAGAGAAGATTTGCCTGCATATTATTGGTAAATTTAGCATGTCTCCTATGTCAAGTTTCATATTTTCCATAAATATTTGTTCTCTTCTATTGTATAAATAAGTTGCATTTATTACGTTACACTTTTAAAAGTTGTGGTAAGATGTTTATATATGGTATGTCCGCGGATGTGGTTTACAATAAGTGAAATAAGTAAAAATTTTAAATTGTCGAGAAAAGTTGCCCAAAAAATAGTAATGACGTCGACAAAAATAACATTTTTTGTACGGGGTGGTAACAAATTACAAAATCTGAAAAAATGTCTAGTTTCCGGGAAAACGCCATTATAAAAGTTTTTGTTTGCCTAAAGTAATATCGACAAAAATTAAGTATGTTTATTATACGGGGTGGTCAAAAATTACACAAAGAAAATGTTATTATTTATAAAAGTACTTACTTGCCCACAAAATGGTAATGACGTCGAAAAAAATCATATTTTTATACGGGGTGGTCACAAATTACAAAATCTGAAAAATGTCTAGTTTTCGGGAAAACGCCATTATAAAAGTTTTTGTTTGCCTAAAGTAATATCGACAAAAATTAAGTATGTTTATTATACGGGGTGGTCAAAAATTACACAAAGAAAATGTTATTATTTATTAAAGTACTTACTTGCCCAAAAAATGGTAATGACGTCGAAAAAAATCATATTTTTTATACGGGGTGGTCACAAATTACAAAATCTCAAAAAATTTTTAGTTTTCGGAGAAACGCTATTATTTATAAAAGTTTTTGCTTGCCTAAAGTAATGGCGACAAAAAATATGTTTATTATACGGGGTGGTCAAAAATTACAAGATCTTAAAATTCGGTAAGAGTAAAGTTTGTACTTTTGATCACCACGTATAAAAAACTAATGATGATTTTGCCACAATTATGTTTTTACTCTTCGACAAAAATCATATTTCTTATACGGGGTGGTCACAAATTACAAAACCTCAAAAAATGTTTAGTTTTCGGGAAAACGCTATTATTTATAAAAGTTTTTGCTTGCCTCAAGTAATGTCAAAAATTATGTTTATTATACGGGGTGGTCAACAATTTCAAAATCTTAAAATTCGGTAAGAGTAAAGTTTGTACGTTTGACAAAAATTATGCTTATTATACGGGGTGGTAAAAAATTTCAAAATCTTAAAATTCGGTTAGAGTAAAGTTTGTACTTTTTGATCACCACGTATAAAAAACGTTTTTATACGGGGTGATAAAAAAGTTTACTGTTACCAAATTTTAAGATTATATAATTCTTAACCACCCTTCATATACAACACAATTTTTGTCAAAGCCATCACTATTTTTAGGCAAACAAAAACTTTTTTAAAGAATAGCATTCATTCGAAAACAAAAAAAAATGAGACTGTAATTTTTGACAAGATAACCCATGCAAGATAACCCGTTTAAAACGACAAGACCTTCATGGTCAAACGAACAAAAAATCGAAACACAACTGCGTTTTATTTTTTTATATAAGTAGGTCTTTTAGTTTTTCAAATTCATAATTACAATATCAAGTGATTAATAATAACAAGAAAAAAATCTATTCAAAATAATATTTTTACACGAAACGGATTGAGAGCACCTCTGATTTCATAAAACTGAATGTTCACTAATAGTTTTTAATATATATATCAACATCAACTGCTATTTAATTACTACTTCATTATTTTAATGGCCTTATCAAATAGAGAAATACAGTTAATATAATATATATGGGATTTCTGACAGCTAAAACTGTTTAATTTTTTTCAGGCGATGATGTAACGCTTATAGGATGGGGAACCCAAGTTCACGTGCTAAAAGAAGTAGCGCAATTAGCTCAGAGCAAATTAAAAGTATCTTGTGAAGTGATAGACCTTGTCTCGATTTTACCCTGGGACATGGACACCGTATGTAAGGTAATTTGTCAGTCGCTCTATGATTAGTTCATGATTTAATGAATCGCCTTCAATTATGTTATTATTGATGGTACGTACTTGATATTTTGTTAGGCTGACTATTATTCATTTCATTAATATGGTATTAGTCTTAGTCACACTTTATTTTCTCGTAGGTACATGATAAGTTGGAGGATATAAGTTCGTAAAAACTTGATTTTATTGAAAATTATTCGATATATTTTGTAATATTTTAGTTTTACTTGTGAATCATCTACGCTATTTGCGTTTAAATTTATTTAAAATTTGTTCTGACTGCATTGGTAATCGATTTGAGATAGTTGGATAATACTGGGTCATAAAATAATATTGCTCGGCAGAATATATAGAAAGCACAATTTGCCCATGAACAGCCATGCAAACTTCTTATTCTTATGAAAAACATATATCATTGACTCCCAATAGCACCAGGTCAGGTCAGTGGTCAGTATATCCGACTCCACGATAATTTCATGTAGGTATAATGGGTACAGGTATGTTTCAGATGTATTTCAGATGTTCCTC
This sequence comes from Tetropium fuscum, assembly GCA_964058915.1. Taxonomy (NCBI): domain Eukaryota; kingdom Metazoa; phylum Arthropoda; class Insecta; order Coleoptera; family Cerambycidae; genus Tetropium; species Tetropium fuscum. The sequence continues at coordinate 23,363 of CAXKVY010005085.1, forward strand.
CAATAATAATATTATGATCTCTTGAATTAACTCACTTCAAGTTAGATGTTATTCATGTCCAAGTATGCATTTTCATATTGGATGAGCTATGTAGTTGTGCATGGGTTTTCAGTTATAGCCCAGTCAAAATATCGCAAAAAAGGGAAATCTACATTAAATTATGCAATTTGGGGCCTTGCAATATTTGGAGGGTATTCTGAGCATAATTCCATATTTGAGGGGTTTCCCCCGAGTGTCGGTGACGCCACTATCCCAAAAACGGGTTTAATTTGATATCTCGAGAACGGTGTATGTTACACAAAAAATTATGGATACCTTTTCTCTTGCGAATTACGGTAAATACGGTGTGCCCACAGCAATTCAAATGCTGAGTATTTTCATTCCTTGCGGTGGTACTATCGAATTCAATATTGTCGTGCAAATTATCTGGAACCAGAAGAGTGGGGCTGGCAATGTACCTTTCGTGGATTAGTCGATCAGAATGACAATAAATCCAGCAACGGACGATTTACTCAGATAAATTTCTTGCAAATGCAAAAAGAGTTGTGGAAAAGCTTGTGGGTGCAGAAAAGCTGACTTATGCTGCTCAGTTATTTATATTCATGTAACGAAAATTCTTGTTCTAATATACCAATATTATTAATACCATCGACGAAGATGAATACGATCCCAGAGATGCCTCTTAAATTATAGTAAACGTTTTTCTTATTTATAAACGTGTGTGTTTCCTTCCTTTTCTGACCATTAATTAGATTATTATTTGGTTGAATGAAATAAGAAATACCAAAATCATTTAATGCCAAAAATAATAACATATTTAAACAATTGTGAATAAAAGATCCGAGTTATTTAGTCGGTTTACCTTTTTTGGCAGGTAAGTTGAATAAGAAATAATCATCGGATACTTTATTACTGAATACACACTTAATGGCGTCATATTGCGTTGATGGCGCGGAGTTCGACCGGTAAACTAAGCAATAACTACCAAAGTATTGCTAGTAGAGAGAAACGTCTAAACAAAATGTAGATAATTAAATGATATATAAGTTTGATCATAGATGAAATTCAATTAAAGTGAACGGATAGGGAGATATAGGCGAAAGAAATACGAAAATAGGTAAGTTTGTGCATTTCGAACAAAGTAACTGGGAAAATATTGACGGTAGAAAAAAAATTAGGAATAAAAAATTTGGATGTGTGCTTATACCACACAATAGAAGTGAAAACTTCTAATTTTCGAATTTTAAAATATATATCTACTGTAACCGCCCGCCTGTATTACCACAACCCGCAATACACAGCACCCGTTAATACACGTTGACCATACACGCCCGTGACATAGATGCTTCAGGCAACCGGCGCTAGATGCGGCCCCACTGTATGTCGCTCCAAAATACCTACTCATAGTTAATAAGTACTGCGACGGACTATCACTTCGGCAGTCAATTCGATTCAATCCAATTCAATTCAATTCGATACAGAGAGGAAAACAATTGGATGGTAACCCGACCAAACGGAACCTCCTGATATATTGTCCTTCCTGTCACAATCCTTTGTGAGGTGGTTCTTGTTGCACTTCAGGCATCTCGGCTCGTACTCGATGATCTTCACTGTTTTTTGTAGATAATTGTCTGTTACTACCATATAACTGTAGTATTTTGTACCGCTAATCTTGTATACTGCTGTTATCTTCAACTGGTAGTCTTGTTCCAATTCGGTTTTAATATCTTCAGTACTTCTACCACCTTGATGGAGTCCTCGCAGGACGAATGCGTGGGTCTTATTTCTTTTGGGGGTGAATGTATAATATGCTAGATTGCCTTGCTTAAAAGTTTCCATGGATGTGTGCCAGTCTTCTAACGTTTCAGTATATAAAATGGTCGTATTGATTGCTTGTTTCCAGTGGAATTTGCATTTCAGGTTGATTTTTAACTATTCGGTCATCCGCTTGTGGTTGTCGAAGGCCCCATGAACAATGATTGGGGGCGGTTTGACTTCTTTTGACTCGATTTCGATTTTTTTTACGGATTTTCCGGAGTTTTGGGCGTGTACTCGATACCGCACTGGTGAAGGAGGTTGTATACACTGTTTCTACCACAATAAGGGTCTTTGAAATGCTCTAAAAGCGCGCTTTACCCGACTTTACCCGCAGGAGCGTTACAT
>CAXKVY010005086.1:0-12273 GCA_964058915.1 Tetropium fuscum
ATAAATCCATTTGATAGTTATTTATGTACCAAGTCAGTAGAGTTATTTATATTGACAAAGTAAACAGAAACATAACAGCGAATACGAAACAAATCAACTTATTTTTTATTATATAGGTGAATTAAACGTGAATGTACACCCTGATGCATAATAAAATTTAATTCCTGATTTCGAAGGAGTTTCGAGAATGTTTGAGGATTATAGTAGAGTTATCATAATAATAAATATGTTCGCAGTTTGCCGTTCACCTAAAATTGCCTTTGCGATTATCGTTTTGTTGAGCAGTCTCCTCAATATAAGTTTGTGCAATCGTGTCGCTTTTTCGCCATCCGTGACGTTTTACATGTTCCTCACTGCCGCCTACGTTAGCTAAGGGAGCGGCGGACGTGCGGTTAAAACAATGTCTCGTATAAAGCGATGGTTCTGGCAAATGATGATTGTTGGCAATCTTGCCTTAATCATATTTATTTTTGCGTTACTTTCCCATTTCTTTTTACTTTTTTCGACATTTTAATTATTATTTTCTATTGCCACAATATTTTTCGTGCGATGCTTCAATTTTTTTAGTTAATCATACTCACGTTATACACTCAGTGCAAAAAAAGTGGCGCCCATAAAATTTGGTGCTAGTAAACTGAAATATCTTGTGAACCAACCGTCCGATTTTGATGAATTTCAATTTGATTTTTGGAGCATACTTTCAAGAACATTTTTTTGTGCGCAACTTCTATTCTAAGTAATTTTCCTTACTGTGTTGAAAAACGGTATAGGTGTTTTTTCAGCTGTGTTCAAGGTGCGCTGTGGAGTGTATTGGTGCCAATATAATTTTTTTAGAAAGAGCAAAATGTTGCTCTTTCGAACTGTGAGAAGAAGGCTAAATGAAGTTGGCTTAAAGGCAAGAAGACCTGCCAATGGCCAATTGCTGACTAGAGAACATCGTAGACAGCGCCTTCTTTTCTCCCGTGACACCAAAATTGGGGAATTGAGGAACGGGGTAAAATCCTGTTTACTGATGAATCGAGATTTTGTACGTTATCTCCAGATGGCCGTCACAGAGTATGGCGAAGAGGTGGCGAAAGGTTTGCAGAGTGCAATATTGTACCAAGGCTCAGTTTTGGCGATGGCTCAATTGTGGTGTGGGGAGGAATTAGTCTTGAAGCTCGTACAGAGTTAGTGGTGATAAATGGTGGGGCAATGACTGCTGATGTATATTACTGACATTTTGGAACCACATGTTGTGCCTTTTGTCCCATTTATGGGAAACAATTCCATGATAATGCATGATAATGCCCGTCCACATGTGGCAAGAATCGTTTCCGAGTATTTGGATCAGGTTGATGTTAACCGTATGATGTGGCCTGCAAGAAGCCCAGATCTTAACCCTATCGAACATGTTTGGGACATGGTAGGTAGACGTGTTCGAGCCCAAGTTTCTGCTTCTGTGAACCTGAGGGAGCTTAGTGTAGCTGTCGTACAAGTATGGGATGAATGTGACCAAGGTGCCATTCGTCATTTATTTGAGGGGATGCCAAGATGCATGGAAGGTGTAACTCTTGCTCGGGGAGGCAATACAAGATATTAACTGTTTTTTTAAGTTTATTTTTGTTGTTAATTTTAAAATATTGTTACATTCTTTATCGAGAAATTTTGTATGTTGGTTCTTTGCTTGTGAAGTTAAAAGTTAATGTTAATTATAAATTGAAAAACTTCATCATTATTTTAATTAATCACATCCTCCCTATTAATAGAGATATTGACATAAATTAAAAAATTAATTGTTAAGAAGAGATTACGCTAAAGTTCAGTTTCAAAATGTTCATATTTTTATTGCTTGCACTTACCACAGAGTGTCAGAATGGAACGAATTTTGTGAGTGTATATTCTGAGTGTATACTCTGAGTGTATATTGTTATTCTCATGGTAGCGGAGTAACTACCGTTAACTACCGTTTTTCACAAGTAGGCCGAGGAAAAAATATACTAATAAACAATGAAATGTCATGAATGTTTAATGTAAAGTTTTCAAATTTAAAGAAGTTTCTTGATAATTCAGTATAGTTAGTGATAATAATGGTGTAAATAACTTTGGAATTAGTAGCGAGGAATATGGGATTGATAGATGATGGCCGAAGTCAGAGATATGCGGCTCGTGCGGTTGGGTTGCCAGAAACTACTGTTAGAAGGGCAATTCGGTACCGGGAGACGGGTAATTGTAGTCGACGAGAGGATTCTGGTCGTCCTAGAAGCACAACTCTGTTGGATGGTCGCTTCATCTTTTAGCAGACGCTAAGAAATAGACGTCAAACGGCTGTAACTACTAATCGTCACCTACGGCAAATTCGCGGGACAGCTGTTTGTGACAATACGGTTCGCAACAGAATTAAATCCATAAATTTAAAATCCAGAAGACTTGGTCCGAAGTCCAAGAAGGTCCAGAAGACTTGGACAAAATCCGCGGCTACTTCGACAGCATCAGGTAGCTCGGTTTAATTTTGCACGCATTTACGAAAATTGGAATTAATGGGACTGATCACGTGTTATGTTTTCGGATGAATCGAGATTTTGCTTGCATTCACCCGATGGACGCTTGAGGGTGTGGAGAAGAAATGGTGAAAGGTACCACCAAAGCATGTTTCGTGAAAAGGAAAGTTTTGGAGGTGGCTCTGTAATGGTGTGGGCCAAATTACATCAATTGTTTTATTCCAAGGCACTACTTCATTTCGGATTTATTGCCAGCTTTTTAGGTCTTTGGCCCCCATGTGGGTGCCGGTAGAAAATTAAATAAAAACATCATTCAATTAGGGTTAAAGTTAAAAGAATGTAATTTATTTAAATAATTATTTTATTATCCAAATATCTGTGTATTATATACAAATTCATTATTATAAAATGTATATTAACACACTCTTCTTCTCTTTGTTGGATAATCTTGCGAATCACTATCTTCTTCTTCTTTTTCCTTCACATTTTCCTGAAGAATGAGGTTAAAATCATTGAATGAATCTTTGTCTTGAATGTTAGTAACAGTTTCAATGTTGAAGTACTTCGCGATCAGTCTCTCACATTGTATCCCAAAGTACGTCAACATAAATATGTTAACAAAACATATTTTTCTATTATTAATAATGTCACTAAATCAGTTATATATTGGTAATAACTTATGTATTTTTTTTCACAAATATGTATTTTATGCAGCAGTCTGTCTCTGAATGATCGATAGATTCTACTCCATTATATTTAAAAAAATAATACTCACCAAATTTTATAAAAATTAACTTATCACTTGAATATGTTTACGTTCGTTAAATATTGCACTGTATATTATGGTTTACTAAATTATTCACAAAGCCAACCGAATTCTAGAATATATTTCATCTGCTCCACTCCAATAACTAACACAGACTTTAATCTGCTCTACTGGAGAGACACTATGACAAACTACACTGTAATTTTCGAGCTCACCAGATTTGTCTAACTGCTCTGGTCCCTTTATCCCAACTCCTTTATATTCGATTTAGCTTATAAGGCAAAAATATGAAATTCGTGTATATTTCGTCCAGCTTCACTTTATTATTAATTTCTGACACTAATAAAAATCAATGAATGTTATCGTAGTATTTTTTTTGGAAAATGTAGATATATAATATTAACATGTGTCAATCTCAGGGATCTACAACGTTTATTGCGTCTTCCAGAGTCTCTTGTAAAAATTAAAAATTACCTCAGCTCCTAATGGTCGGTGAAAATTATGTTTTTTTTAAATTCGTGAAAAAATGCCAGTAATTGATTACCGTGCGATTTCCGCCAAATAAAAATTGAGAAAGTTAATATTTGGTTTTAATAACTGTCAAAAAAAAATTGTTTTTGTTTTTGGACTATTTATGTGCCCAGGGTGGAATGTTTTTGTGTACACTTACACATTAACTGTCCATAATGAAAGTTTCCTATTATTAATTTTATCGAATCAGAAGTTTCTACCGAAATAATAATTACCTAATCTTGTACCAACCAAATGGATGTTTACGAACCGTATATAATTAAATGTGAGAAACAAATTAAACGGCTAGGTATATATTTATTTCCCCTCCTGATTATCAGAAGTCGTGATTTGAATTTCGAACTTTTAAAAAAGAACTTGTTCCGTTTCAAATTAAAAGTTGTCACAATATACTTCAGTCGATGACTCAGATAATTTTTAGGGGATCTCTTGATCCACGAAATTATAGGAAACGCAAATCCTTCATTATAAGCCACGGAGGAGCTGCGGTTAGTAGACTATAAAGAATCAGCAATTTTTCATTCTTCTGAACTTCGTGTCAATCGATTATTGATCGAGTTTTACACGGCATGAGGTTGTACCCTACAAACAATGACGTAAGTGGCACAGAACCGTACCGGGCATATACGTTTTCGAGACGATAGTTCGCGGAGGGAAATGTTTAACACAATATTCTTTGAGAGGTTTTGGTTTGATTTCATCGCTTGTGATAAGATCTCAGAGATGGGGTTATTCTCTTATATGGGACTTATTCTTAAGAAACTCTAGTCCCGTTTCCTAGAAACTTGGCTGTATGAATATTCTCGTACATTTGTCCTTTACAATAATTATTAAATTTTTGATATTCTTTGCAAGCTGATGGAGAACTTTTGAATCCAAATGGTATACGAACGAATTCAAAATATCCATTTTCCAGTAAAAGCGATCCTTTGCATATCTTTGAGATCGATTTCTATGGGAGAAATCCAGTTGCCAAGTTCTATATTGGACGTTGGTAAAATATTGGCGACATCCATACCCATGTTCCAAGTATGTTCTCTTTATTCCAGCAAATATTAAAAGAAAAATAAAAGCATCTTAATTTTAATGTATAGAAATAATATCAGCTACTAGTAATATTTATTGATTTCAGAAACATGCTACGCAGTCCAAATAAATGTTTCCTATGTGTACTTGTGTACCTACTATATTATAAGTATGTCTATAGACTGGTGGAAAGAATATGTTGTAAAAAGTGTCTATGAGAACTAACAGCATATATTTGAATTTACTAATAACTTCACAAACAATAATTTTTGGCAGTTATATTATTGTAACAATTTTAACTAACGTAAAACATGTTGTTTCACCGTTTTATTGTTATTTAATGATATGGTAATGACGCGTTTAATTGTCAATCTAATATCATTATTATATGTATACTAATCACTAAATGCCTAGGATAATACAATGTTTAATAATATAATAATTGGATTCATAATAGGAATATATATATATATATATATATATATATATATATATATATATATATATATATATATATATATATATATATATATATATATATATATATATATATATATATATATATATATATATATATATATATATATATATATATATATATATAATATACACTGAGCTCGTAAAGTTTGGAATAAATTCAATTAATCGTTATTGAAGGATTTTCACAGGAAATCCTCGGACACGTCAACCTTATTTTATAAAATGTCACTTTTTTCAGCCAGCGACTTTTTTTTTGTTTTGTTCGTTTTTGAGCTATGACGTCATCGACAATTTTTTTAAATGACAACCCATATTTTTTTTCACGGATTTCGATAGAGCACATTTTTCTGAGTGCGAATATGTCAAAAACATAGTACCTTTAACATTAAAGTTTTCGAGATATTCGGTTGCAAAGTTTTAAGAATGAATTATACAAGCGATGACCAAATGCTAATCATTTATCAAGAAAGCGCAGGAAAAACAACAGTTTTGACAGTTGTCACAATTTTGAAGTTTTTCCTCGCAAGTTTGTGTTTTAATCAGTTGAATAATATCATTAAGTAAGTTGATTAATCATTATTCCATCATAATTCATTTTATTTAAAAATGGTCCGTCGTTTGAGTGAAAGGGAAAGAATCGAAATTTTGATGATGATCGGTTACGGGGACAGAGCTCGCACACAAGTAGAAGTTTGCCGTTTATTTAACAACAAATATCCAAACAGAGAACCAATTACACAGTCCACCGTTAGCAAAATAGAACAAAAGTTTTTAGAAGTGGGTCATACGAGAGATCGCCCTAGAACGGGTCGTCCACTAGTGCAACAAGATGTAATAGAAAACGAAATATACACTGCAGAAGAACTGGGCAATACTGAACCACCTGCACAATCTATAACACACGAAAACAACGTAGACATTGAAGTAAATTCTAACAGTGCACCATCCACCCCTAACCCAATAGGAAGAGAAAAACGTTTACTAAGAGAATTCAAACTGGACGAGGAAGAACAACACGAGGATAACAGGAAGAAAGTAAATACCAAGACAATTAAAAATAAAATCAGTGTTAAAACCAGATCCAATTCTTCAACTAACAATAATTGAACTTATTATATCTAGAGTTACAAACCCTATACATATTCTACTAGATTGTTATTATATATATTATATTATATTATATTATATTCTACTAGACATATTCTACTAGAATTTTAATTTTTTAAGAAAATTGTTATCAAAGTATCATGAATCAATATATACGTGATTATAACTACCTACCTATAAATACTAGAACTTTAGACACTGCTATGGACTACAATAATATATCTAACACGAATAAACATAGCTTAAAAATTTTCCATCAAAATATTAGAAGTCTATCTAAAAATGCAGATGAGCTTAATATATTTCTAAGCCAGTTTGATGTAGAATTTGATTGCATTGTTTTGTCAGAGACTTGGGCTATAAAAGACACTGGTTTTTTTGAAATTGACGGCTATGACTTAATATACAATGAAGGAGATATAAATAAAAATGATGGTGTGGTTGTATATCTAAAGAAAACAATTGAATACAATGCTCAAATTGTACAAATAGGAAATTGCAAATCGGTGGAGGTAACTATGAAGATAGAAAATAAAATTGATAAATTAACAGCTATCTACAGACCACCCTCCACTTGCATTGAACGGTTTGTCATTGAACTATCAAACTACTTAAGTAATAACTCGCATGACAATTCAGATTATCACATTATTGTTGGTGATATTAACCTGGATTTATTACAGGTTAATAACATAACATCAGACTATTTAAATGTTCTGAGTGAATTCAACTTTACATCCACTATAAATATTGCTACCAGGGTCCATGGTAATTCCAAATCCTGTATTGACCATATTTTTGTAAAATATAAAAAGCATGACATAAGGGAAATTTGCTATCCTTTTGTATTAAAAACTCATATCACTGATCATTATGCCACAATAATCATCTTAGACATTAAAATAAAAAATAGTGAAATTTCTAAAACATTTATAAAATACATCAATAGTAAACAATTAAAAGCAGACTTACAGAAACAAGACTGGTCCACATTTTATCGCATAAATAATATTAACGAATCAACAAAATATTTAACTTCCACAATAATAGAAAAAATAGAAAAAAATACAATTACCATACACCGAAAGCGTAACGAAATAAAAAGAAAGCCATGGATTACATGTGGGTTAATAAAATCCATTAATAAACGTGATCAAATGTACAAAGAGTGGCAAAAAAATCTCCACGATAATCATTTAAAAAAATAATTTATTAAATTATTTGAATGACTTAATAAAATCAACGAAATATAATTATTTCAAGACACAAATCGACCAAAACAAAAATAATACAAAACATTTATGGGATACAATAAATTCTATAACTAATAGAAAAAAACAAAATAACATACAACAAATACTCAATCCAAAAAATGAACTAACCAAAGATGAAACAGAAATCGCGGATATTTTTAATGATTCATTTGCTGACCTGGGACCTAAACTTGCAAGTATAATTAATAAACCTCCAACCGTACCTCATGTTATATTGTCCACTCCCCAATCCATTTTTCTCAAACCTACAAATAAGCAAGAAATAATAGATATAATAAATTCACTAAAATCATATAAAGCTCCTGGAATTGACACGGTTAAAGCTGAAAATTTAAAATATATCTCTGAAGAAATATCGGAACCAATAGCATATCTTATTAATAACATAATAAAAAATGGTGAATGTCCACGAGATTTTAAAATTTCTATAATAAAACCCATACATAAGAATGGGGATAAAACTATCACCACAAATTACCGACCGATCTCCTTAATTACAAACTTTGCGAAAATATTCGAAAAAGTCAGTAAAATTCGAATGGAAAACTATATTGACAAGAACAAATTGCTCTCTGATAAACAATATGGTTTCCGCAGTGGCAAATCCACACAAGATGCAATATCTCTTTTAACTTCCCAAATGTATAAGGCCTTAGATGAAGGAAAAGTTGCACTGTGTCTCTTCCTAGATCTTGCAAAGGCCTTCGACACTGTAGATCACTCACAACTGTTGGAGGCCTTGCAGGATATCGGTTTTAGAGGAAATGCTTTCAATCTAATGGAAAGCTACCTGAGTGATCGCAAGCAACACGTTATGATAAATTCTAAAACTAGTAGAGAGAGAACTGTAGTCTGTGGAGTTCCACAGGGTACAGTTTTAGGTCCAGTCTTATTCGTAATATATATTAATAGTTTGCTTACTTTGAACAGCTGTGGCTCAGTTATCAGTTTTGCTGATGACACAGTATTATTTTACAAGGATGAGTCCTGGGAACACCTAAAACAAAAAGTAGAGAATGATTTTAATCAGGTTGTAGACTGGTTTAACTATAAACTTTTAACAATAAATTTCAAGAAAACCATGTTCTTACCGTTGAGCTGTGACAAACGTAATTCCCCAGACTTTGACAAACTAACAATTAATAACCATGGACAAATAATAGAAATTGAAGCAACAGAATGTGTTAAATACTTAGGAGTAAATATTGATTGCCATCTTAGGTGGGATAGTCACATAATTAGCATTACAAATACCCTCAGAACGGTTCTGTTTAAATTCAAATATTTAAAAAATGTACTGGATGTATCACATTTAAAAATGTTATATTATGCATTAGTAGAATCAAGGCTGTCTTATGGGATTCTTGGTTGGGGCGGAGTAGCAACAACTCACCTAAAAAAACTAGAAACCTTACAAAAATCATTTATAAAAATAATATACAATAAAGAGCGTACTTACCCAACTGATTTACTTTACACTGACAGTGGCATTTTGGACATCAGACAGTTATATTTCCTTAACGTTATAATTAATCAATTTATAAATACAAATAAACTTGAACCTCTAGATTATACTTATCAAACAAGAAATAAAACAAATGACATTTTTAAAACGAAAACATCCTTTAAAACTATTGGTCAAAGGTGCTATGAATATTTAGCGCCTAGGCTATATAATACACTGCCTCAACAGATGAAAGACACTTTTGTCATGGTGAATTTTAAAAAAAATGCAAAAAAATGTATTCTCGATATTGGCAGAGTCGAGGTTCCAAGTAGATTAGGTTTTTGAATATTGTATAGGTGGGTGAAATGGTTGTTGTATATGATATGATGTGTGTGTATGTGTGTGTATGTATGTTTGTGTATATATATGTGTGTATATGTATATGTGTATATATGTATACATATATATATTGCTTGTTTTTGTAATTATTATAATTCTATGAGTTTATCCCACGCACAAGATTTCTTTTGTGGGTCCCTCATGTTTATTTTTCTGTAATTGTGATTAAACTATATTATTGTAAATTTTTATAAAAATAAACATTATTATTATATGTATATATATATATATATATATATATATATATATATATATATATATATATATATATATATATATATATATATATATATATATATATATATATATATATATATATTTCGATTTTGTTATGCTAAAATTGTTACTATCCAACAAAAAATATATTTTGTGAGAGAGTTTATATACGACTATAGAAGTAATTTCTAGTAATTTTTTTCAAAAAATATTGTTTATGTTTAGTAAGCAATCAATTCATAATCCATATATCTAATACTATACTTAATTTTAGTAATAGCAACTCATAGTCAACATAATCAAGTGCCCTCGAAAAATATCCGATTAAACCCAGGATGATTATTGTCATTTTGTGTAAAGCCACTACAAGTTGGGTATATTTGATTTTTATACAGATTTATTATGTAAACTTAATGCATAAATAGTAATTATTTAATTATTTATATCGATTATCTATCTACTAGTCTTTAAGAAATATGTTAAACGCAGAGAATGTCTTCATATATTATCTAACTCGAATTCAATCGGAACTGGGAAAATCCATGTTATTGGAAGTAGGAAAAATGACACAGAAAATTCATATTTATTTTGTCCTTTACATATATCCTGGCTCCTCTTGGAAATCTATTATTCTATTTTCTGCATGGCTTTTAGAGTAGCTCATTCATTCAATTGAATTGAGTTCGGAGTAGGTATTCAGGATATAAAGCAGATCTGTTGCTATCTGAACATCAAAAATGAGGTATTTGCACCGTCATAGTATTGCAGCGGTCATGGTAATTTAAATTCGTACATATTTATCACGACATGTCATATGCTAAAAAATAACGTTTTCTTAGCCCTTTTTTCAATCAACGTAAGACATATTTTTTTTAGAAAACTAGATAAAATGATCAATTTCAACTTGCATATACAGTATTTTGGTATTTTGTTATATAATTGCGTTTTAGTCATTATACAGGGTTAATTAAGATGTTGTAGAACCCTAATTTCGTATATATATATATATATATATATATATATATATATATATATATATATATATATATATATATATATATATATATATATATATATATATGTATATATATGTATATATATGTATATATATATATATATATATATATATATATATATATATATATATATATATATATATATATATATATATATATATATATATATATATATATATATATGTATATATATGTATATATATGTATATATATATATATATATATATATATATATATATATATATATATATATATATATATATATATATATATATATATATATATATATATATATGTATATATGTATATATATATATATATATATATATATATATATATATATATATATATATGTATATATATATATATATATATATATATATATATATATATATATATATATATATATATATATATATATATATATATATATATATATATATATATATATATATATATATATATATATATATATATATATATATATATATATATATATATATATATATATATATATATATATATATATATATATATATATGTATATATATATATATATATATATATATATATATATATATATATATATATATATATATATATATAGTGTGTGTATACATTCGTAAAATTTTTCGATCGTTGGTGATGTAAAAAAAATGTTATTTCATTTAATTAAATTTGACGTTAAGTCAATAGCTGTCTTTCAGTTTTAATTTATGAATAATCAAAATAATATCAGTATGTAGATAGTATGTCCCGAATTCGAGATGATAACAACGCGCCGAATTGGAAATTGATTTTAGCCGTGGAGAGATGTAAGTGCTCTCTACCAAATCTCCTTCACATCAGAGTGATGACTCTAGCCACAGAAACACTGCCTCCAGCAAGCACTTTATTGAGAAATGTTGCTAAGGGCCTTAATTAAAACCGGACACTTAATTTCAGCGCGATTTTATTGTTAGCAACTTCTAATAGCTTTTTAAAATTATGAGGATTGAAGGGAGCAGGAAGGTATATTTAATTACATATTAAAATATACCAAGCTTTTGTAGTTAGTTGCTAACATTTCAAGTGATATTAGCTTATAATTTAAAATGTAAAGGTCCATAAAAATTAATATATTAGTAAAACAAATCATACATAAGGTGGAATAGGATACTTAACGTTTGAGGGTTACAAATTTAGACTTTTTAAATGCTTATACTTTTACTTTTATAGACTATATATTGTATAGTTACATAAAAGTTAAAGAATTTAAAAAATTAGTGAGGTATATATTTTCATGATTTGATAAAAAAAGCGCACTGGCGGTGCTTGGGGCGGAATGGGGCACAAAAGCTGGAAAATAATAATATTTCTTGGGAATACAAGTAAAAATAAAATTTGAAATTATACAATAGTGTCCAATGTTCTTCTGATGATTCTGATGACTCAGCAGCTTTATTTGTGTCTATCTTTTTATTTGGTTGAGGATGCTTTACTTTGTTTTTGGCATCCTCGATTTTTCGTTTTATTATATTTTTCTTCTGTT
>CAXKVY010005087.1:0-23724 GCA_964058915.1 Tetropium fuscum
ATTAGTTTTACAAATTGCGCGCCTCTGTTTTACCGACAATCTGGAAATTTTGGCACCAACAGCACGGAACACCATGGCCGCTTCAGCGCACACTCAAACTCAAAGTACGGTGGAGAGGACCTACACGCTATCTAGTGTATATATGGATCAGTGTAAAATTCGCACAAAAGTTGTTTACTTTTTAACAATATGTTTCGAAATCGTTAGTTAAGGTTTTCCGCCACCATTTATTTAACACATGTTGACTGTTGACAGAAATCCATCTCCGCAATCCCCCTTCCCGGATCATGGGGATTCATGTTATCCCCCTTATCCGGGGATTAGGCTTTACCCTTGATTTTTATGTTGTGTGGACCTTTTGTGCTTAATTATGCTTATGTCACAGAATAACCTGTGGTTTGTGGTGCATACTGCGTATCGGGATATCACAGCACATAAAACAAAACAACTATGTGCTGTTATCATATTATGCTAGCTGATGCTAGTCATAACCTATAAATTGTTGTGCCCGTAGTAGCTATTTTTTACCGTTCGAAGATTTTGAGATGTGTTTTTCCCTATCAAGACGTTTTATTTTATCATCTTTATAAGTTTTTTTAACAGTGCTGTGTTTAGTGCGTTTATTTATAAAATTTGGTGGTGCATTGTAGTTTTTTTTTACATTTTAGAAACTGACGTGAGTTTATACTTTACCTACAATCATGAGCTTTCAATCTACGATTACCTAAAAACTTAAGATAAAAGGCATGTTTATTATAACGAAAAAGTGCTAATAATTAATTGTGGTTCTTATTTAATAAATGACTCTCAGTGCCATAGCAAGTGAGAAAACCTGTCAGGGCACAAGCCACAATAATAATGTACCGGATATAGTCAATTATTTATTGTAAGACAAGTGCATACCTCTGATCAGCCTAAAGCCTATAAGTAGAGCTCCAGAACTATTGGTAGTGGTGGTTTTCAATATATCGAGTATCATATGTAGAATATACCACTGTGGCAATACCACTTAACATTTTGTCCATTTTACAGAAGTATCATAAAACGCTGATATATGTTATATATCGATGATTAAATTCTAATATGTCGTAACCCTATTATACGTAATTTTTCAGGAAAGATAAATAATTGATTTGACTGAGTTATAATGTAAAATCTACGAATGTAATTTATGATAAAATTGTAAAACCAATTTGGAAATATTTCCAATAAGAAGTAAACAAATTATTTGCCATACCTATTTTACAAAATGGGATCCGACATATTGGAATTTTGTGTTTGTGGGTTACATCTTTCTGTTTTTTATTGAACGTGGCTTACGGCCTTTTACTCATTATGTTAGGTAGAATTATGTGGGTTACGATATTATGTGAGTTTACAAAAGCACAAAAAAATGCGAAATTCAATTTATTTAGAAAAAAGTCCTTACAGATTATCAGTAATTACAGATTATCAGTACAATTACAAATTTGGTCAATTTCACTTCTTTGGGATGTAAGGCAAGTTGTCATAAAAACTATGCACATCCAAATTTAACACTGTTTTTAGGTCTTGTAAATGTTTCCATTTGATTTCCTTTATTGGTAATTTTGCTGAAAACAATGGTTTAAAAACTAAATCTTTGGATAGTAATGGCAAACGGGTGCGCTGGGGCAAAATTTTGTATTCATCATCATAGTTTATTTTATAGTGGATAGTTCCATCTGGTAAATATTTTAAACATCTCAGATCTGCTACAGTAGGATCACTTTTAATTTTACCTGGTCGTATTGAATCATACCTAGTAATAGCTTTGTCTTCATAATTTATGAAGGCATCATATGAAAGATATTGGACATCAAGTGGAAAAGGTTTTTTTCGCGCTTCTCGAATAATTTGTGCATACTGAGAGGGAATTGTAATTTCACGACCTTTTAATTTTCTCTCTATCAGAGCATGAGTAGAGTCACACTGCATTTGAGTGTGACCCTTCTCAAGATATTTTTGTTGTATTGAAATTTCGTACTTTGTGGAAAAAAAGCTTAAAGCGTTTGCTAAAGTTACGTTTCTATTCTGATATCCACAGCCGTCTGAAAATATGATTATACTTTTCTTCTCTTGTAGACAATGTTTCTCAAGATGCTTTATAATGCACGAAACAAAGACAGAGGCCCGCAAGTCTCCTTCAACCTCATTCCACACATAATTTGTGCACTGGTGTGTTACTAAGTTATAAATAGTAAAAATGTGAACTTGCAATCTGGTCTTGTAGTAAACTTTACTAGCTTCGATTACAGGACACAATTTAACTGATTGAACGTCCATAGTAAAAATGTAATGTTTTCCATTAACTGCCTCCTCTGTGTCTTTCCTCTTTTGTTCCTGAGCTTCATTCTTTTTCTTTAAATGAATTTGAGACTCTTCTTCACTAAGTTGTTGGGCTTTGTACTGAAGGCAGGTATCGCACTGATCCTTTCTAGGTTTAAATAATGCCAAATTTAAATTATTAAAAACTTTATCAAAAGAAGTAATGGAAAGAGGTTTTTCATTTTCATCCTTACATTTATTTTTATATAGATTATATATTTCACTTTTGCTTTGAAAAGAATATTGAAAGTACAGTTTTCCCGAATCCTTACGACAATAATGTGACTCAGTTTTTGGCAAGAGTTCAAAAAAAGCCTGCAGAAAATCAATCTGTTTAGCAGTTTCCTTAACAAAGGTAGATCCGCTTCGTCGTAAACTTTTCCTTTCATTTTGGACTTCTGTTCTCTCTGTAAGGCCATGATTTAAGCTTTTAAGTACCCAATTATGTACCATCTTCTCATTCAAACCCAACGTTGTGAGGAACATTTTCTTACAAACTTGAATATTGGTATTATCCAGTCTTAAGTGATAAAAGAATGAACCATGTCTTCTTGATGGCCCTTGAACATAGCATCTCTTTTTTGGCTGATGAAGAACTAAGTTCAAAACATACACCTCCTTTTGTGACCATGTCATTTTCCAAAATATCTCAAATATTTCTTTTCGCTTTTCAGATGTCAATAAATCGCAGTTTCTTTTCGATGACTTTTTACAAAATTCTCCATTTAAACAGCCTTCCTTAAATTTTCTGGCAGCTCTTGGAATATTTTGTTTTACAGATCCATTTTGTTTTGAATATCCCATGTAAGCTTCTCCTAACATTCTACACTTTTTGCTTTTATTCTTTTGCCATTCTTCAGGTCTTGCTGTCTTTCTTCGAATTCTCTTTTTAGATTTATTCTCATCTAATGTACAATCCGTGTTATCTTCACTGTTTTCATTGGAATTAACTTTTCCCATGTCTGAAGGTTCCATTTCCTGAGGTATTACTGGTAGCCAGTCAGGGTCACTACTTTCATGACCTGAGTTGTTTTCAGTTTCATGATCCGAATTGTTTTCCTTAGCAGCGGTAATTTTAGTATTATAGAAAGTAGAGCAATTATTTGGTATGTAAAGTGGCTCCAAGATATTATTTTCCACTGGTCCTAAAATTATATGATAAGAATTAGTTATGCCTTTAAATTTTAAAATGTTTAAACCAGCCTTGAACTGTCTTATCTTCAAGAAATAACACTTCATCTAAACCTATATTTGAACTATCCATCACCAAATTATTATTGTCAGACATTTCACAAAAAGTCTCTACAATTTCGGGCGAGAGAAGTTGGGAACGATTTTCTAAAGATGATTTGTCTGAAAAATAAAATTCATTTAAAATTATTGGCCTTATAGAAATGTCAACAATTAAGATCTAACCTCTATTTATTTCATTTTCCTCGTTATTTCCTAGAAAAACAGCGTCTTTAGAGTTGGTCTTTAAAGAAAACGAGTGGTTCTCCAGAGAAAGAACTGTTCCATAGTTATTGGAAGTATCTGATTCGCAATTATTGTTATTGTTAACTACGTTGGTCACTAAAAATAATATTCCTCATAATATAAATGTAATGAATAAAAAACTTTATAGGTAGAAATACCTGACGCCATATAATATTCAGCATGCTTTGATGAGTTTGATGTATCTTCATCTAATGTAAGAAAAGCATTATCGACAACTTCACAATTGTATACTACATTATTTTCCAGTGTTTGGAAGCAAAACTCTACCATTTTTCTGCCTCTGCTTCCCATCTATTTTGCAAGCGGAAAACATTAGTGTCACAAATTATTGCTATAGAACTGCAACATGCATATTGCATAAATAGCACAAGTAGATATTGCAATAATAATAATTATACTCTTTTGGAAACGTTTTTGCCCACAAACCATTTGAAAATGACTTACCTAGAGCATATCTTCTTAGTAAGTTAGAACCTCTCCCTTATGAAATTTATTGAAAATGGTATTGTTTTCGAAAAAGTTTCATTATTATTGTAATAATTAGTATCTCATATTATTATTGAATAGTTCATATTACATTATTATTTCATTATTGAACAGTTCTATAAAATAAAAAAACCGTCATCTGTTTTTTTGTATGGTTTATAATATTATCATTACAACCCACATCTAAAAATCTATAATAAAACATCTAAAACTGTTAAATAACCCCTTTTGTTTCTTGCCAGCTTGGGCAGCTTGTACAATAAGTACAAAATATTTAAAAATATTAATTAAGATATTATAAATAATGTTTATTTATCAAAACAGCAGAATATTAAGCAATTTAGATCAAACACAATGTTTAATTTAAAATTAAATTGCTCACACACTAGTTCCAAATGGTCGTATCATCAAAAATCGACATCAAAAACCCGATTCTAAAAGGTCGTACAAACAAGATCTAGTGATAATCTGTATTTTCTGTTCCCAGAAACGGTGTAGTAAATTATAAAGTGATTGATGGATCATAAAAATAATTAAATAAAACAACAAGTAATTATTACACCTAAATACTTACCTTTTTAGTCTAAATTTAACATATAATTAACAGAACAAGAGCACGCACACCACCATACAACGTATTATGCACTTCTTAGCATAGAGGTTATGTGGGATACGACTAGTAGCGTTTAGTACACGAACCAATGATTATACGACATTTATTTAAATTCAAAAATGAAGCATTTTTATTGGCCTGAGGCTTACGAGCTCTTAGAATTAGTTCGGCGCTATATCAATGAGTTCGAAAACGATGTAAACGCAAAATCGATAAAATTGTGGGTTACGACCTATTAGAATTTAACCATCGATATATATATATATATATATATATCGATGGCTTATTTGCAATAGGACGTAACCCCAAAAAGTAAAATTTTATAGGAAACAGGAAAAATATAATAAGATCAGGAAAAGGGAAGAACATGGAAACTTTTGGTATACAAATAATCTGAATGGTATTTCGCTATATTCACAGTTGTTAATTGTGATCTTTTCCAGTTTTTAAAATAATTATGTGTGTTACGTCATATTTGCCACAATAAAAATGCATTTTTTTGTGGGTTACGTCAAATTAATAGGATGTCAAAAATAAGTCTTTTTAAGACAAACATTTTATTACAAACTTTCCTTAAAAAACAAAAGAATATTAAAAATCAGCAAGTACAAAAATTTTCCATGACACTATTTAAAAATGTCTTAACTATTCAAAAATCAATATCTTGACGCTAATCAAAATATGGAAGAGAATCGTAGAATGAATGAGTATCAGATGTGAGATGCGTCTTCAACTGCTGCAAATGTAACCATTTAGAACGTTTTATCTTTAGTCTCTCTTGGAATAATTTTTGGAATGGAACTACTTTAATATTACTCGATTTTGGTCTCTGTGGTAATTCTTTATAATTATCATCAAAATTAATTTTATAGAATAGTTTTCCTTCTGGCGTATATTTTAAGGTCCTAAGATCTGTAACCGTTGGATCATTTACGTTTCTTCCTGGCCTAATAGAGTTGTAAATAAATGAAGATTTATCGTCATAGTTTAGAAACTGATCATGTGTTAGATAACATATATCAAAAGGACTAGGTTTTGTTCGTGCTTCGCGAATTACAGAGATGTACTCACTTGGAAGTTGTATTACTCGATGTTTTAACTTTTTTTCAATTAAAGCATGGGCAGAGTCACACTCCATTTGAGTGTGACCCTTTTCCAAATATTTCTGTTCAATAACAACATTATGCTCAATTGAAAAATGAAGTAAAGCATTTGAGAGGATAGCATTGCGATTCTGATAGCAGCACCCATCGGAAAATAAAATAATTGGTTTTTTAGCCACCAAACAGTTTTCTTTTAAATGTTTTAGTATGCAAGTGGCAAAAACGGACGCACTTAAATCGCCCTCAGTTTCATTCCAAAGATAATTTACGCAACTATGGGACTCGACATTATAAACTGTGAAATTATGAATTTGGAGTTTTGTTTTATAATAATAAGCACCCACGTTTAGAAATGGACATAATTTTACAGCTTGTGTATCCATAGTGAATGTATAAACCTCATTTTGCATAGCATCTTCCTTATTTTTAGTTTTTTCAGATCTTGCTCTAGTTTTCTTCGCAAAATGTATGTTGTAATCACCTTCACTTATTTGCTTAATTTTATACCCGTAACATACATCGCACTCGTCTTTTCGTGGACGAAAAATCGATAGTTTCATCTCTTCAAATACAGAGCAAAAAGGAAAAAGTGAGTACGGTTCGACTTTGTCTTCCTCACATTTGTCC
Organism: Tetropium fuscum; assembly: GCA_964058915.1. Classification (NCBI taxonomy): domain Eukaryota; kingdom Metazoa; phylum Arthropoda; class Insecta; order Coleoptera; family Cerambycidae; genus Tetropium; species Tetropium fuscum. The sequence goes on from CAXKVY010005087.1 coordinate 6,673, forward strand.
TTGTATAATTTATAGAGTTGAGATTTTGTTTGAAAAGACTGTTCCAAATACACTTTAGAAGTATCTCTTCTACAATAATGTGATGGTTGTTTTGGCAATTCGTTAAAAAATGTCTGTATGACTTTTCCTGTCGTTGTCTTCCCGACTTTCTTCGTTATTATTTACCGCTTTTACAGTTTTTTTCACTATCCCCGAACTACTCTTCTTTAACCAAGAATGTACCATTTTTTCTTTGAGTCCCAACGTTCCCAAAAACATTCGTTTGCATACTTTCAGCTTCTCATGATTTACTTTTAACTGGTAAGTATACGTACCAGATCTTCTAGAGGGACCAGAAGTGTAGCACCGTTTTTTTGAACTGTAGTCTGTTCTGTTTTTGTTTTTTTGAACAATATTCTGAGTTACAGTGTAACAATGTTCTAGAAGGTCGCTGTACGTTATGGCTTACTTTCCCATCTCTGGCTCTGGCGTATCCCAAGTAATTTTCCCCTTTCATTCTTTTAATTTTGTTTCTCTCCCTTTTCCAATTTTCTGGACATGCCCTTTTTGACCTGCTTAAGTGGACCCTATCTTCTGTATTATTTCTCTCCTGCTCTTCGTAAGTTAATAATTCTGTAATATTTTCTGAAGGGTATTCAATGTTTTGTTCAATATCTGATTCATCTGCACTGTTTTCATCTTCACTGTTTTCATCAGAAGCTGCAATGTTGTACTCTGGATCGTCAATATCAGATGGTACTGGGGAGTCTAACTTATCACTTGGTGTATCTTGGTAATGTTCTGTAGATAGAAGTTCTCTATTAGTATTTAAATGTTCTTGATCAGTAGTATTCAAGGAAATGAGGTAATTTATATCAACAGTGTCTCTATCTTCAACGCATTGCAGATCTGTATTATTGATGTGTGCTGTTATATCGGTAAGTGGTGAAAGAGACACTTTTCTCAGAACTGTATCCACATTGGAACAAATTGGTTCAGAAATCATACTATTAACATCCAAGTACGCACATGCTGCGTTAGCAGTCATACTTGAGTGGTCATTTTCAAAAATAAGACCCGCATTTATTATTTTCTCTATATCAAATTCAGTAGCAGGTATATTTTCCTGACCTCTAACAGTCGCCAAAATTTGATGAGAGACTGGGTTAACACAAAAAGATTGCACATCTTCCTCTTGTTTTTGTTCTACTGCCAATTTAACAAGATTCCTACTTCTAGCTGACATATTTCTCTAAAACAAAAATAATAATAATTATTAATTATGCCCTTCTTCTAGCTGGCATATTTCTTTAAACAAAAATTATAATTATTATTAATTATGCACTTATAAAGAGTTATATCTACTCGATTGTAATAAAACACCTAACCAAAACAATAATTTGCAAATTTTAAGGGCAATTTAAAAAACCTTAATACCACTTAAGTAAGTATATTATTTAGACTTAAGAATGTTAACATATTGCTTTAAGTGACCGTACACCTACATAATATCACGTATCTAAGTTAAAAAAGGACAAATACTTAGAAAAACAATGTTTAAAGGGTCATCAAAGTCAATGTGATAAGCCGTATCACAAAGAATAATATTATAAAGTTTTAATGGTAACAGGACGTATCAGCAAAATAATCTGAAAAACTTACCTGGGAGGTTATTTTATAACAGATTTAGTTTTTTTTGGCAATCAGCACACTTCTATATTACTCACAAAAACTTCTTTACAAAAACTAACTAAAACAACACATTACAATAGAGTTCAGAATAGCGGGAAAACGTTACGTGTAACCGACATAACAAAACAGTGGTTTACGCGCAATTGCATCTATAATTATTTCCGTCGGGATACGTCCTATTGCTACACAACGAAATTCTCGATTATGCTAGGCTTACGCCGTATTACACGCGCATGCCAAGTAGTTCTACCTATCCAGTGAAATCAAAACCGGGTATTTTAAAAAATTGTGGGTTACGTCCTATTGCAAATAAGCCATCGATATATATATATATATATATATATATATATATATATATATATATATATATATATATATATATATATATATATATATATATATATATATATATATATATATATATATATATATATATATATATGTATATATGTATATATGTATATATGTATATATGTATATATGTATATATGTATATATGTATATATATGTATATATGTATATATGTATATATGTATATATGTATATATGTATATATGTATATATGTATATATGTATATATGTATATATGTATATATGTATATATGTATATATGTATATATGTATATATGTATATATGTATATATGTATATATGTATATATGTATATATGTATATATGTATATATGTATATATGTATATATGTATATATGTATATATGTATATATGTATATATGTATATATGTATATATGTATATATGTATATATGTATATATGTATATATGTATATATGTATATATGTATATATGTATATATGTATATATGTATATATGTATATATGTATATATGTATATATGTATATATGTATATATGTATATATGTATATATGTATATATGTATATATGTATATATGTATATATGTATATATGTATATATGTATATATGTATATATGTATATATGTATATATGTATATATGTATATATGTATATATGTATATATGTATATATGTATATATGTATATATGTATATATGTATATATGTATATATGTATATATGTATATATGTATATATGTATATATGTATATATGTATATATGTATATATGTATATATGTATATATGTATATATGTATATATGTATATATGTATATATGTATATATGTATATATGTATATATGTATATATGTATATATGTATATATGTATATATGTATATATGTATATATGTATATATGTATATATGTATATATGTATATATGTATATATGTATATATGTATATATGTATATATGTATATATGTATATATGTATATATGTATATATGTATATATGTATATATGTATATATGTATATATGTATATATGTATATATGTATATATATATATATATATATATATATATATATATATATATATATATATATATATATATATATATATATATATATATATATATATAAGTACAAACCAGTCGAGCGCACGCTTGCAGCTCGTGATGGCAACTGCCCATCAACTCCCTCCTCGTCTCACACTCCAACGGTAAGTATGAAATCGAGAGGTGGGGGCACAACAACAAAAACTTCTCATACGGAACATACCGCCCCCATTGAAAGGCTTGGCTTTCAATGCTTGGCTTTCAATGCCAAAATGCATAATGAATAAAAAGAACATACATGATTTGTTACTTTGATACAAAGATAAAACTTAAAAGTAAATTTCTAGAGTTCATTAAGTCTCTATTGGTAGCATGCACACTTTGCGTACTGCACGGCGCACTACAGCACTGCTTGTTTTAACACTAACCACTCTAATGATGCCATCTTGTCCTGGATGAACCTCGGTTATTCGGCCAAGCTTCCAAAACAGTGGCGGAGCATTGTTGTCCTTCAGCACAACCATTGAACCAGGTTGTAGTTGGAGGCTGTGGTCATGCTTCCATTTAGAACGTTGCTGGAGATTGGATAGGTACTCACGGGACCATCTCAACCAAAAATGTTGAGTCATTTGTTGTAAAAGATTGAATCTTGACAAACGATTCATGGGCGTTTCGGACACATCTTCTTGCGGCACGGCAGTTAAATAATCGCCAATAAGAAAATGCCCGGGAGATAAAGCGATTAGGTCAGTAGGGTCGTTTGAAAGGGGTGTAAGAGGACGGGAGTTGAGGACCGCCTCTATTTGAGTCATCACAGTAGCTAACTCTTCAAATGTCAAATTACTATTACCAATTATTCGTTTCATATGATGTTTGGCTGACCGGACGGCAGCTTCCCAGAGGCCACCAAAATGGGGAGACCGTGGGGGTATGTAATGCCAGGTGATACGATTTTTGCTTAAGAAATTAGTTAGATCTCCGTCGGTTTGTGACATAATGTCGTGAACCTTTTGCAATACGTTATCTGCGCCAACAAAATTTGTGGCGTTATCTGAGTGTATATGGCTACAAATACCGCGTCTGGATACAAAACGCTTTAGTGCATTCAGAAAAGAATTGGTGGTGAGATCTCCTACTACTTCAATATGAACCGCCTTTGTCGAGAAGCAAATAAAAATGCACACATAAGTTTTTATAATTTTGCGGTTTCTTAATTTCCCATCTCTTATATTGAACGGACCGGCGTAGTCAATTCCACAGACATTAAATGGTTTTGCAATTGTAACTCGTGATATAGGTAATTGACCCATTTGATATGGCATATCACTCGGCTTAACACGAAAGCAAGTAATGCACCTGCGCAAGACACTGCGCACTGCATTTCTGCCATTTACTGGCCAGTAACGTAGTCTTACAGACGCCAGCACTGCTTGTGCGCCTGCGTGTAGCTGTTTGTGATGCTCAGCTCTTATAATTAACTTCGTGAGGATGTGTTTCTCAGGTAAGACGATAGGGTGTTTCCTGTCATAGGCGATTGAGGAATTTTTTATTCTCCCACCCACACGAATTATATTGGTCGGGTCGAGAAAGGGATTGAGCGACAATAATTTACTATTGCGTGATATTGATCGGGCGTGTGCTAAATCGTGCTTTTCCTTTCCAAATACTTGGTTTTGGCATAGTGCAATAAGACATGTCATTGCATTATCTAACTCAAAATTAGTAAGTTTTCCAAAAATAGTATTATTTTGTTCTGAGCAATTTTTCGCGAATCTTAGGCAATATGCCGTTACACGCTGCAATGTGAATAATGAAGAATAGCGCTCAAAAATGGAATAATCGGTAGTAACGGTTACTAATGACATTGTTGCCTTGCGCACTTCTGGCAAGTCGCTTTTTGATGTGATATCTACTGCTTTAAGCCAGGTTTCAGTCTCCTGCTTCAACCATATGGGGCCTTGCCACCATAATTCGGAGTTAATTAGTTCCGAGGGCTCTACTCCGCGTGATATTACGTCGGCGGGATTATCGGCTGACATTACATGTCTCCAATCTTTGATTTGTGTAAGTTGCTGTATCTGAGAGACGCGATTTGATACAAAAGTTTGCCACGAGCATGGCTGCGCCGATATCCATGCTAAAACTATAGTAGAGTCCGACCACAAGAAAATATTACTTATGTCGATACTTAATGAAGTTAAGGTTCTATGTGTAAGCTGAGCGAGTAATATGCTTTATTGACTTTTTTGACATACAATGGTTGTACATTTCGGGTCATAACATTTGTCAAGAATACAATTTAAACAATACAATTAAAAAGGTAGGTACATATAAAAAGTAAACTAATTAAAACAAGACGAAAAATCATCAATGGAATAAAAGCACTTTGTAAGTAAAAATTTTTTTGTGAATGAGTGAAATTGTTTGTCAGACATATGGCCTATATCATCACGTCTAAAATAATTCTTAAAATTGTTATATAGACTAGTGGGTAGCTTATTATTTCTTGTTAGGTTTATCCGAGAGAAAGGTACTACAAGATTACCCGCTTGCCTGGTATTGTAGTGATGAATATCAGAGTGTATTACGAATTTAGATTGATTTTTGTGGATCAGCATCAGCGACTCCAACAGATATATACTGGGCACCGGCAAAATCCTGAGCCTTATAAATAAGTCCTTGCATGGAGAGCTTCTAGGAGCCGCAGCTATGAGGCGAATAGCGGCCTTCTGTAAAATAAACGCTCTCCGCGCAGTACTAGCATTACCCCACAGGGCAATTCCATAGGTCAAGCGACTGTGCACTAAGGAGAAGTATACTATTTTCATAATGTTATTGTCAACGAAAGGTCTTATCTGTCTCATAACAAATATTTGGGACGAGAGTTTACAGCATATATTATCAATGTGAGATATCCAGTTTAAATTAGTATCCAGTCTAACCCCAAGTAAAGATACTGATTTGGATTGTGTCCATTTATCGGAGGTAAAGGTTAGGTTTTGTGTTTTCGCGACATTTAATTTTAATAAATTAGCTGAAAACCAAGTTTCAGCTGTGCTTAGATTACTCATACTCAAGTTCCCGTCGCCTCGGGTTAACAAGGTGGTATCATCAGCAAATAGGATACACTTGCTATTTCGAATGTTGACTGGTAAATCATTTATATATATAAGAAAAAGTAGCGGACCCAAAACGGATCCTTGAGGCACGCCATTAAAGGTTGGAAGCATACGCGATTCAACATTGTCAACACTGACATACTGTTGCCTACCAGCCAGATATGAGCCAAGAAGGTTTAATGAACTGTTGCGAATGCCATAGTATTCAAGTTTTTTCAGCAAGATGTCAATGTTGACGCAATCAAACGCTTTGGTAAGGTCACACAATGTGGCATGCATTGCGGTACCTTCATCAATGGCCTCCAGCACGTCATCTATAACGGCTAGAAGAGCCTTGGTAGTGGAACAGTCTTTCCTAAATCCAAATTGATATGGGGACAAGATAGATTTATTCTCCAAATAAGAAAGTAGTTTCTCTTTTATTATATGTTCTAGAATTTTTGAGAATATTGGTACAATCGCGATAGGTCTAAAATTGTCTGCTATATCGTGGTCGCCTTTTTTATGAATAGGTAGAATTTTAGTAATTTTAAGGCTGTCAGGCCACGTTCCTTCTTCTATAGATTTATTAAATAACAAAGCCAAAGGAGTAATAAGGAACTCCAGGGACGCTTTTATAATACGGCTATTTAGTCCATAATAATCTGGACAATTAGAATTTTTTAGCTGCAGAATGGACTGAGGAATATCAGTCTCTAGAATTGGCGACATAAAAAAAGATGAAGAAGGTTTAGGTTGATTATTTAATAATAGCATAGGATCAGTATTTGACGAATTAATGGAATTAAGAACAATATCGGATATTGAACAAAAAAAGTCATTGAATTCGTTAGGTGTTAGCTTTGATTTGTTAGTATAATGCTTATTTGGTCTTTCCGAATTGACAATATTCCAGATGGTTTTAGATTTATTGTTTGAGTTACCGATCATATCAGAATAAGCACAACGTTTCGTATCTCTGATTGCTATTCTATATGCTTTACGAAGCTGACAATAACATATCCAGTCTTCCTGAGAGTTAGAAACTCGAAACCTTCTTTTACCGTCTCTTAGACTACGTCTCATCCCTTTAAGCTCCCTGTTAAACCACCTGATTTTTGGTTTGTTAGTAGTAGGAGTAAAGGGGAAACAGTTATTCAAGTTATGCATTAATGTATTAAAAAATATGTTATATAATTGATTACCGTTTAAATTAGAGGGAGACAACGTTACCCAATTTTCTGACCTCATAATATCCACAAATTTATTCATATTGGAGTCGCTTATGTTGCGTCTATATACTTTGGTCGTCTGTGATAAGTAATCAGTTGAATAGCCCTTAACGCGAATAAAAACTCCCACATGATCAGAAATATTTAGATCAAGAATTCCTGTATCACTGTTATTATAAGGTATGTTAGTAAGGACATTATCAAGACATGATTTGGTGGTTGGGGTTATTCTTGTCGGTACGTGAATATGATGATTTAAGCCATACGACGAAAACAAACTTCTTAAATCTTTAGTATACTCCGTACTTGAGTCAAAGTCCAGGTTAAAGTCTCCAATTATAATGAGAGATTTGTATTTACGTGAATAAAAATCGATAACATTTGAAATACAATCTTTAAATATAGTTAAATCACCGCTAGAAGAAGACATATACATTTAAAATTAAACAGCTAAAACCCTTTATTTCCGCCGCGCATAGCTCAGCATGGAAGGGTTTACAGTAGTTTGATACATTTATATACTTTAATGTTACTCTAGAGGAAGCAAAAATTGCAACACCACCATGCTTATTTTTGCCTTCTCTACAATGGAATGAAACGAGTTGGTAGTTAGGAAAACGAATCATCTTTAAATTATTTTCTTCAAGCCAATGTTCCGAAATGCAAAAAATATCAAATGGATTACTTTTTAGAACAATTTTTAATTCATCAACTTTATTGGAAAGGCTTTGAACATTGACGTGAAGTATAGAAAACTTTAGTAAACCTGGGCTAACACTAGTCTCCTCCGGATTGAAATGCAGGTTGATGTCTTCTATCACCATGTGGTCCTTTGGGGCGAAAAAACCTATTCACAATCACACCCTGGGGCCATATGTTACTCTCCAGAATTGACGAAGACTCAGATACAGGAACCGAAACTTTAAATGATGTGTACCTCTCTGGATTCTTGGAAACCAGCATCTCCACATCAATGTTTGCAGAAAAAGACCTCAAATATCCTTGTAGTGCAGCTCTATCAGTATTTGGATCTAAGTTTGTCACGTGGTATTGATACCGTTGCTGATACGAGTTATTGGCTGCAGCTTTAAACGGACAATTTGATGAGTTTACTTGGTTACCCACCAGAATAGTTCTAGATTTTGTTCTAGATTTCGTCGTAGGATCTGAGCGCAGAGCCTGCTTATTTGCGTCATTTCCTAAATTTATCACTTCTTTGCAGATATTTTTAGCTACCGCGTTATGTAAAGCTCCAGCAATAGATTTCCCATTAACTATAGGCAATGACGATGACGCTGCAGGAGCAGGAGCTTTAAGTTTTATTGCTTGCTTCTTATTGTTCTGTCTGGTACCTTCTTGAGAGGTATTGGGAGAAGTTTTTACGGTACCAGTAAAACTAGACTTACATTCTTTAAGCATTATAATTTGTTCGCGAAGAGAATTGATGGCTATATTTTGGTTATTTATTATTAGATCTTTCTGGCGAATAATTTCCTCCAAATATGAGATTTTTAGTTTCGAAACTTCATCCGTTGGAGAATAATTTTGTACTGAACCCATGCTTCCACTGGCAGCTGGATACTTATCATGATTTGAGGGACCATCATTTGACTCCGCACAGCATATTACTGTATCTTCGTCAATAAATTTTACATTTTTTAAAATCTTTAGACAACTTTTGTGTGATATTATACCACAACGTGCACATTTAATACCACTGGTGACAGGTTTCTTGCATCTGCTACAGTGGGTAGTTATTTCCATATTAATTTGGCTCGAATCAGGCATGAATATAGACCAATAAAATTAAAATTAACTGAGCTCGCGCGAGCAACCGTTGGTGAAATAAATTCCGTCTTACCAGACAAAAAACACTGTAAACAGACTGATGATACCCGCTAGATTCACTATAACTTCTGTATTACAACAGAATATCGTCAGATAACACTTATACACATTCACTTACGGTTATATAAGAAGGTGTAGCACTTTTTAGGAATTAAATGTTAGTTAAACTAAGTAAACTGATGTCACGAGGGAAAACATCAACAACAGGTGTGGCACTATCACACCACTCTGCGCCACATATAAAGCGCCACATAATTCTAAACGTGGTAAGGAAATAGTTTTGAGAGGTGCGACTCGCGATTTTGCGCATAATAGCTTTATATACACGTCGCCATTAGAATTCGAGGATCTCAAAAATAAACAAGCGCCATAGGCTGCCATAGAGGCGTCACAAAATCCATGTAATTGGATGTTAACAGCGCCTTGAATTATGGCATGTCGATTGATTTCGATTTTGTTTAATACCGTTATTTGTTGCATGAATTTAAGCCAATTAGTGAACAAGTCTATGGGTAGAGACTCATCCCATGACATTTTCATTTGCCAAAGTTGCTGAAGCATAATTTTTGCTCTGATCACCGCAGGACCTACCAAACCTAACGGATCAAAAATCTGAGAAATCGTTGATAAAATTACTCGCTTTGTCACATGTTTTGGATCGATATTTGTGTTTTTTATGTTATATTTTAATGTGTCCTTGCGCGCATCCCATAAAATGCCTAATGCTTTTGTGCCTTCGTCATTCATTATGTAGTATTCTAACACATCATTTGATTTATCTGCGCTCTCTAAAATAAGTGGTTCGTTCGAGATCCATTTTCGTAAATGGAATCCACGTGTTGCCAACATAGTAGATAATTCATGCTTTAAACGCTTAGCACCCTCAACCGTATCTGACCCCGTTATTAGATCATCTACGTAGAAGTCCGTGAAAATTATTTTGCTTGATATTGCATATAAATTTTCATTTTCGTTAGCTACTTCGTGCAAGGCACGTATAGCTAAAAATGATGCACATGCGGTACCGTACGTGACCGTATTTAGGCAATAATGTTGTATAGGTTCGTTTGGATCGGCACGCCATAAGATTCGTTGCAAATTGCGTTGCTCTTTGATGACACTGACTTGCCTGTACATCTTGGCAACGTCTGCGGTTAAGACAAAATTGTGTTTACGAAATCTTATTAATATACCAAAAAGATCGTCCTGAATTGTAGGTCCGACCATCAAGATGTCATTTAAAGAGAGGCCATTTGATGTTTTACATGAGGCGTCAAAAACGACACGCAATTTGGTTGTGACGCTATCCTCTTTAATAACCCCGTGGTGCGGTAGATAGTAGTGATTTTGTGTATTTATCTCAGAACCATCTAACTTAGACATATGTCCTAAATTTAAATATTCGTTCATAAAGGCGATATATTGTTTACGCAATTCTGCATTTTTCATCAGTTTACATTCGAGACTGTAAAAACGTTTCAACGCATTCGCTTGGGACTCGCCGAGTTCTCCTGAATTTTGTTTTAATGGTAAACTAACTTCGTAATGACTGGATTCATTGATTTTAATATTTTCGGTAAAATGTTTTTCACATGCGAGCTCTTCTCGTGTGAATTTGCTGGCAGAAGGAAGTTCCTCTACTTTCCAGAACCTTTCCACTTGATTTTCTAAATTTGAAGTTGCAGAAAAATTGCATATAGAACTTTCGTCTTGGTAGGAATCTTTGGTGTTGATTGGACCTGATAGAATCCACCCAAGCTTTGATTTTTGTAGTATAGGCTGTCCTGAACCTATTTTCACTTGACCTACGCAAAGTAGCTCCCAAAATATTCCCGCGCCTAAAAGCAAGTCGATTTTGCTCGTGATATTAAATTTCGGATCTGCTAGCTTTAAATTAGAAGGAATTTTTAACCTTTCTGCATCAAATGTAACGTTTGGAATGTTTGCTGTGATTTCTGGTAAAATTAGAAATGTGAGTTCTACCTCAAATGCATTAAACACCGATTTTATCACTGCGTTTGCGCAGTTCGAAACGATTGTGGAGGCTTGATTGATGCCACTTACAGGCAAATTTATCTTTCTTGCCCGCAAACTTAAATTTTGAAAAAGTTCTCTTGAAATAAAATTAGATTGCGAGCCCGAATCAAGTAGTGTTCTGCATTCGTGTAAGTTTCCGTGATGATCTTTTATATAAACAATCGCTGTCGATAATAAAACCTGTGACGTGTATTTTGTGTTTACGCAGTGAGCGCTGATTTCTGATCTTTCTGTCGTTTCATTATTTGCATTGGCAACCACTGTTTGTTTATTGAGCTGAGACGCATTTGACCTAGTATTGTTTTCTGTTTCAATGTGCAACAGGGTATTGTGCTTTTTATTACATGTTTTGCAACCTGTTGAATGACAATCTTGAGAAAAATGGTTGGTACGCAAACAATTTAAACATAGTTTTAACTTTTTTATTTCGTTAATTCGTGTATTGACTGGCAAGGACAAAAAATCTTTGCAATGGTAAATGTAATGCGAGTTTTTGCAATAATTACAAATTGGTATATTGGTGGAAACGTGTGAAAATGATTTTCCGTGTGTATGCCTTTTTTCTACAATTTTGTGAGAATAGGATGCTGATTTGTGTTCATTTTCAACGGAATTCACTGTTTCATCGAGTAACCGACAGCTGTTCGTGATAAATGCTGTAAAATCCGTTATTATTGGCAATTTATCCCCTAATGAGATAGCATGTTGTTGCCACTCTCGTTTGGTGACCGGGTCTAGCTTTGTTTTTAGTAAATAAATTAATAACCTATCCCAGTAATCTGTTGGTTCCCCTAATGATTTTAATGCTCTGAAATGTTTATTAAATTCGTCTAATAATTTGCGTAATGCAGAGTGTGACTCTTTTGTTATTGCTTGAATGTCAAATAGAGCTTGAATGTGTTTTTCTATAAGAGCGCGTTTATTTTCGAATCTTTCCTTTAATAAATCCCATGCAGCTACATAATTCTCATCTGATACTTCTAATTCTTGTAATACCTGTTCCGCTTCGCCTTTGAGACATCCGCACAAATAATAGAATTTTTCCGCATTACTTAAATTTTTGTTTTTGTCTATTAAAGCCGTAAATGTGCTGTGAAATTGACTCCACTTGTGATATTCGCCTCTAAATTCAGGTAATGTCACAAAAGGTAATTTTACATTAGGTTGAATGGATGGTGCCTCAATTGACACACTTGGACTTGCTGGTATTGACTGCGGCGTATTAATATTTGATTGAAAATCGAAAATGCGCTGTCTCGCTGCAGCTTGAGTGTCAAAAAATGAATTTTCAAATAATTCGCGTTCGTTCTCACTTAAACTTGTTTCCTCCCCCACAATTTCGATTTCTGATTGCACGTTATTAAAGTCATTTAAAATCGCTTGTAAATTTTCCAGACGGCCCTGGAGTTCTAGCAATTTGTTTTCTGTACAAGTGTTTACAAAATTGTTAAACCGTGTCAACTGGCCTTTGATTTGCCCGCGTTTTGCTACAAGTTGTTTTAATTCGGCAGGCATTTTGCTTCCCTGCACTCTCGTATTGTGACTTATTGATATTTAAATGATATAAAAACCTCTAATAGGTAAAAACCAAGATACCCTAAACGTACGATAATGATAATATGTAAATATGTGTATGAATATAAAGGAATGTTATTAAAAAACTGCTACTGTAATAACCCAAATAAAGAAGGTATAAAAACTTACAGTGAACAAAGGGCATGGACAATGGATGCTTTTTTCTCCGTGCACGTGTGAGCCTCGCTAATTGGTTTGTTTTTTGTTTCCTCGCTGCTGTCCGCGGTTCACCCTGTCCGCTACCTGCTGCAGCTGCCAACAACTTGTTTTTTCGTGATGTATATGTGATTTATGATATTTGATGCACTGGCACTGCTGTGATATTAAAGTTTGTAAACTGATTTGTAAATTCGTGTCCAGATTATTTCATGTAACCCAATGCTGATTGTTGATGCTGCGATGCTTGTATTGCTTTATAAAAACTGCTGTTTTGTTGACTTAATTTCGTGTTTTCGCTTAAAATCCGGTTCGTGTGGACCAATGTTTTGTGGGGTTTTGCTGCTTGATTTTTGTTAAGTGGACTGTATTGGTTCGATACCCCACTCGAGTTTTTTTCTCTTAATGTGTTTTAAAATAAAAAGAAACGATGATATGCTGTTATAGACTATATTGCATACTGAGTACAAACCAGTCAAGCGCACGCTTGCAGCTCGTGATGGCAACTGCCCATCAACTCCCTCCTCGTCTCACACTCCAACGGTAAGTATGAAATCGAGAGGTGGGGGCACAACAACAAAAACTTCTCATACGGAACAATATATATATATATATATATATATATATATATATATATATATATATATATATATATATATATATATATATATATATATATATATATATATATATATATATGTCCTATACTAACAAAATTTTAAACACCACAAGAAAAGACTGTTATCTACATGTTGAGATTAAAATTTTTCAATTAATGGTTAATTGCAAGGTGAAATGTTTGATACGTGGAGTTACAAAAATAGAATTATGTTGATACGAGGTATTACGTTGATACGTGTAATTCACTTTGGTTTAGATTGTGTTGATAGGCTATAATAAAAGGACTATACACTATAAAACATTGCACATTTTTATTATAAACAAGTTAAAAGTTACATTCAGTTTTTTTAATTATAAATCAGTAAGTAGGACAAAAATGTAAAAATAAATTCATGTGCCAAATTTTAAAAACTTATTTTATTCACAAGGAATATTTTTGTAAAAGTCTTGGACTTCTTTTGGTAGAACTGTGGTTATATCTTCTAAATTTTATCATATTTCAGTTTCGAAATTTTTAAACTGGAGACGAACAATGGCCGGAGGTCTATGCTTACGTCAATGTTCTTTGTACACTGCGGCAAGGTCCTTAATTCATCGTCAAATGCAATTTTGTACATTATAAATCCGTCAGGGCTATATTGGATTTCTCTTAGATTGTTGACAGTTGGATCATTTGGTTTACGTCCAGGCCGAATACTACGATACTTCATAATGGAGGGGTCATCAAAGTTTTTGAAGTAAGTGTGGTCCAAATATTGTACTTCAAGTTGAGACGGCTTTCTCCTTGCATCTTTTGTTATTTTTAGTGATGTAAGTACATAAATTAATCTAAAAAAAATGGGGCTTTCATAGCAAAAAATAAAATCTCACTATCATTTTTAATTTTAAAATTATAAGCGTATCAACGGTGGGAAGTAATGCTACTAATTTAAGAAAAACATTATTTCACATAAAAAGTAATTCCCACATGTTGGTTATGGCTTCCGAAAAATAAACGAGAATTTTTTCATGTTCATTTCATGCTGCCCGACACATTTTCCATCATTATTGCAGTGTCCATATTATGTCCAGTATCCATATTTTACAGGGTTAAATAAAAATGTCGATGAACTCACCATTGGTACCAAAGATTCCACTACTTCATAATCTCCTTCAACCGCAGTAGTTTCTAGTAAATTTAAAATCTGCTCGTCGTCCCGTGTTAAAACATGCAGCGGACTGCCACCTCCAGTTCCTTCTACGTGCTTCTTTTCTTCAGTTCTCTTTTTCTTGGCCTGCTTTTTCATATCTTGCCAAGTTTTTAATGTGAAAATTAAAATAATTAGTAAGTATTGCAGAGGCAATTGAATTTTATTTTACAAAAATGTCACATACCCTTTCCACTGTTCTGAAGTTTTTCATGCTCCTGGTATTGCATTTAAACGTGCAGTTACCTGCTTGCACTTATCCTGGGCCATTTTATGCGTAAATGTTTGCGAAAACTTTCCTTTATTTAATTCTGGTTCACCTTCTAATGCAGCAATTAATGCCCGTTTTTGAGGTTCGGTTACAAATTGCCGTTTGTTCTCATTGTTCTCCATATTTTAATATAATTCTTTATTGCACTGGTCACACTTAATTTGTATTGTTTACAAATAATAATTTAATTGACCTAAACACAAAAAATTAACAAAAACCAGTCACAAATACTTAGGTAAAATTAACGAAAGCTGGAGACTTCATAACATGCGTTGACAACTGTCAAATACAATGCGTGAGTTGCCGATTCCAGGTTTCCTATTGGCCGAGACAGAAAATTAATGATAAGTAATACGACATACGTCTACTAGGAGGCGTTAAAATGAGGAAGATATTCCAACATTGAGCGCATGCGCACGTCTTTCACGGTGACATATTTTAATATTTACGGCGCGGCGCCGGGCGCTAGCCCGCTAAAATCTGAATCATTGTTATTAATATTATATTCAGCAATAACTTCGAATAATTGTTATTAATATTATATTTAATAATATTTATTATATAATTATAATATTATCACTTATATTTAACTTGCGAAAATCACACAGGTATTATTAATAATTATAGGTAGGTACCTATACTCCTATGCTTAAATAAATGGAGTCGTCAAAATTATTTTAATTTTTTTTTATGAAAAAAGCCTTTAAATGTCAGAAAAACAATGCATTGCTTAACTCATTTCATAACATTAAAGTTTATACTTACAGCTGTGCATGCATTTTAACAGTGGAGGTAAAAGCACTTTTTCTAACGCTGGCGCTCTGATAGCGGCAGAAAAGTACGACTGATTGCTTTAAATAGGTAATGGTACATTAAAAAATAATACATAACTAATTATACCTACGAACTTTAATTATTAAACAAAAATATACCATAATTTAACTTATTATTATTTTGTGTAGTATTATTATGAACAATATATTATGAGTCTTTGTGGTGAAATTCGCAATTTTTATCTTTATAATTGATACTGGATAGGTTCCACAAACACCAAAACACTTTCACTTCGCTCGACGCGCGTTTCGCCAACCAAGTTGGCATCATCCGGAGACGATTAAAACTAATCTTAAATTACAAAATCTACCATATTTATACTATTTTTCCAGTGACGTCACTAATGATTTCACCGTGAAATTTACGCGTGACTAATCACGCTTCAATGATCTAATTGATAGCTAGCTAATTGATGTTTGAAGAAAAAATGGCATGTTTATTCAGTGTAAAATCTTGTTGTGAGCGACTCATCTGACAATTGCAGGACGAAGAAAGTCTGGCAAACCTACAACGAAACACCCCAAAAAGACAAATTATATAGTTTTGATTTATAGATTAACTTTTCTGGTTGTTAATAAAAGCTGTATTAATGAAAACAAACAAGTATTTATTGTCTCATAATGCCATGATGGGGTCATATAATAAAATATTTTACTATAGCAGGCCTTATTATTCTGATATATTCCTTAAAATGGGTAGTTATTTCGAAATAATTAACTGGTTGGAGATGGAAATATTTAATATATTTAATATTTTACAATTCAACGGGAAAAAACAATGTTTCTAATCTTTTTTATTTTTCAATTAAGTAAATACAATATAATAAGAAATATAGGTAGGTATAGTACATTAAAAATTGTCAACAATATCTGTGATCATTCTCCACATTAGATGAAACTACAAGATCATTATTAAGAAATTCTTCAATGATTTTTACTTCATCGCTAGAGGCCTTTGAATATATACCTTTTTTTTTAGGTGTTTTTCTTTTAGTGGAAAAAAATGATAATTGTTTCTTAATATTTTTATTTGCAGGTTCATCTTTCACAGTTTCATCCTTAACATTGAATGCATCTCTCTGCTCAATATTGCTAATAGCTACACAGGTACTTGTATGCTGCAACATTAGCTCTAACTGTTCATTACTTAAATGTT
>CAXKVY010005088.1:0-24332 GCA_964058915.1 Tetropium fuscum
ATACTAGACACGTGAATAAAAAAATTAAGTTACAATGTTTAAAAAATTCAGTGACGTCATTATCGCAAAACAAAAACCTATCAAGACATGTCACATACAAATAGATGAGCCTCCTAAAAACAACATCCGTGTCCGGGATTTTTCTACAAAAGTCTGTGATTTTTTATCGAATTTTTTCCAACATTTACACGCTCACTGTATAACATGAGTACCTATATGTAAAGATATATCATCCTCAAAATTGTAAAATGTAAAAACTCCTTATTGTTCCGTGATTTATGATACGCTAGAAAATTATTTATAATATAACTTGTAGCTATAGAAACTAAAATAACAAACCTACCTCTACAACATTCTTTATAAAGGTGACGGGTGTCATGCCTCCTAAAAAATGGCAAATCTTTTCGATTTCTACTGAAAATAAAAATAGAACAAGTAGTGAGCACAGCAACCTGTTATATCCTTAACTGGTTCTGTGAACTGATTTAATTAGAATAAATATTATTTTTCTAAACCGATTTATTAATAGGAAAGGTCAAGAAGATCCTCTTCAAAAATTATGGTTAAAAAGTATATTATATGCATTCCACCTGTTTGATGATCATTCAGAATTGCATATTTTATTCGTTACGATAGGGATATTAATTCGCTAATTTGTCAAATTGTTTAATTAGTACAACTATTGTTTTATTCTTGTGAAATACTAACACAATAATTTAATACATTGATTTAAAAACTATTTTTTATTCATTATAAATATATGAATGTATGAATATATATATATATATATATATATATATATATATATATATATATATATATATATATATATATATATATATATATATATATATATAGAAGATAAAATGAAAATAGACTTTGTACGACCATCATCACCATCATCTTAAATCATAGGTTAGGATAGTACACGTATTAGAATACAATTATTACGTATCATATGTAGAAAAGTATGAATTGTTGATATTATATCTAAGTATATCTATAAATAATCATATTGTATAATAAATGAACTATAATTGAGTTGAGAATAGATGAATTATAGTCGAGGCTTTTCGTTAAAGTATTGTGCAAGACAATTTAGTAGGTATGAAATAATATTTTATCGGAAATTATTATGAATACAAAATTATATGTGTCAAAATGTATCATATATAGCACAGAAAATGATGATATGCATTAAATAAGAATTAGGAATGTAAAATGTAGTTATAGGAGGCATAGTGAATATGTAAAGATGCTAAGCATAAATAAACTCTATAAGTAACGTGAGAAACTGCATGGCATAGACATATAGTATAAAAAATAGTAAGTACATCGTATAGACTTTATTATAAAAATAAATCAAGAAAACAAAAGGTGGGAAACCAAGGGAGAAAATAATAATTCGAGAAGAAATGGAAATTTCAGAGAGAAATAAGAAACACAGATTGCAGATAGAAATAAGGGGAGAAGAGGATTGAAAGATTTATTGAATTGCAGAGAAACCAGATAGACGGGGTATGTCGAAGAATATCAAATAGCCGAACAAGAGCAAAAATGTGAAAATAAAATTATAAAGAAGCAACGTTAGACAAAATTAAGGTACCTTCTCTTATCATTCGAATATAAGTCATGTCAAAACGTTTGCACAATTTTCTAAATTATCAATTACACACCTTTATAAAAGAATAATTTTAAATAGAGCTCATAGATATAAGATTTTTAGTGAAACCAATTCCTCCATAATCGAAATTTTCACAAAATTCAACTCATGTCATTAATGTCAATAACTGTATAGTAGGTTACGTAGCAGATAGATTTTTACAATATTTCATTGTTGTGAATAGAAATCTTGGGTTTGTAGCAATTCGTTACACAGAGAAATAAGATACAAATAGATGAATAATAAGGACGACACACTTACTAGTTGTATATCTGGACATATATAGATAAACGAAACACTTAGAAGTTGTACAAGTTCTTTCACCTTCGTGGATCTTCAGAGTGATGTACGATTTGTTTTATTGATCATTTATACTTGAATTTAAAATATAAATACTTCATCACTTTCAGTGACATTTCCTGTATTTAGTTTCGACGGAACTGAAATTCATAGAAAACGCAAACCTATTATACTGTAGGTATAGGAGGCATAGTGATTATGTAAAGGTGCTAAACATAAATAAACTCAAACTAAAGTGAGAAAGTACACGGCATAGACATATATTATAGAATGGTACATAGTACATGGCATAGACTAAGAAATCAAGAAAACAAAAGGGGGTAAACCAAAGGAGAGAATAATAATTCAAGAAGAAAATGAGATTCCAGAGAGAAATAATAAAAGTAGATTCCAGATAGATATAAGAAAAACAGATTGCAGATAGAAATAAGGGGAGAATAGGGTTAAAAGATTCATTAATTGACTTTATAGTAGTCAATGTAGGAAATGATACACTTTGGACATAGTATTAAACATTCCATTTTTGGAATGAATAAATATTTTTTAATGTTTCTAAATCGTATATAGATCGTATATATAATATATTCAAATAGTACAAATGTAAATAGCAGAATAGGTAGGTATGTGGTTTCTGTGAATTTTAGTTCCGGCGAAACTAATGACACAAAAAAACTCATGGAAAGTGATGAGGTATTAATATTTTAAATTCAAGTATAAATGATCAATAAAACAAATCGTACATCACTCTGAAGATCCTCAATGAAGGTGAAAGAACTTGTACAAGTTCTAAGTGGTTGGTTTCCGTATATATGTCCAGATATACAACTTAAGTGTGTCTTCCTTATTATACTTTTGGGTTAATATTCTAAAATGTTTTAAAATAGCAAAGTAAGAATAAAATAGCAAATATAAATTTAAAGCAAGAATAAAATAGCAGTGACAGCTGACACATTGGACGTTAATCGTGCTTGCGTCTTGCCACTATTCATTAGTCATTAATTGACTTTATTCTAGTTAATGTAGGAAATGAGACATTTTGGACATATTTTAATCATTCCATTTTTGGAATGATAAAATATATATTATAATATTACATTAAAAGAAATATAAATGTAACCATATTACCAAGACCAACCACCACATTAGGTATTCAATATATTTCTGCAATTTTTAACTTTCTAATTTAGGAATCAATTATTAGCTTTTATTTTTTGATTATCGATATTCATAAGAAGTTGACAAAGATTTTGTTTCAGAACAGCTCAGCTGTTAATACTATTATATTTTATTTAATATATCCACGTGCTGGAATTTTAGGAAATAATTTATTTCTACAACCTAATTTATTATTTTAATAAAAAAATAATTAATATTGTAGGTATTATTTAACTGAAATACTGAAATTATTACATTTTAAATTGCCTCCTACATAAAATCTTGCCTAAAATATTTTAATCATACACACAAAAGAGAAAAATCATTCACCTATTATTTATCTTGTACTATGTCATTTTGCAAAAATTCTTAATTCCCACTTAGGATATATATGGGGTGTCCCAGAGAATTATTAATTATACCTCCGTTATTCAAGAAGAAAAGGACCTGAACAAAGAGAGATAGATAATGAATGACACGAAGGCTCATTTTGTCGCCACCCTTGAATCAATGTTGCTTTTTACAGTCCCTAAGATACAATGGAGAGCTTTTTTTCTTCAATTTGTATTCTATAAATTGTTGCACTGCAAGTGATAATTCGCAAAAAAGCGTACACATCGAAAAAAAATTAACGAAAAAGAATCGAAGCAACACTGATATAAGAATGTTGCTGGAAGGAGATTATGCTCTATGATGTCACTCAGAAGTTATTTTTGTTCTAGCTATTTTGTATTAGATTTGAAATTCTGTCTCTATTAAGCATTACTTTACTTTATTTGTTACGAATTAAATTATGTAATTCAATGCTGTCTACCATGTAGCTAGGGAACGTAGCTGCTGTTTTGATGGATTTGTTGACAAATATAAACACGAAACACCGTATTACTTTGATTTATTATTTTATTTAATATATGCATGATGTTACTAGTTCACCTTTTAAAAATTTCAAATGAAAATATCATCTAATATAAACCACATGGTGGATTATAAATGTATCATATTCATGATAATATATATATATATATCGTTTATTTTAATGGATTATAGAGCGTAGGCAAAAGGTGAGGGATTTTGGAATAATGTTAGAAAGTATAGCATGATATTTATGTACATATTGGAAATACATCCAAATAATGATAAAATCTCGATATATTGACAGATAACAAGTATTAATTGAACACATTTTGATTTACACAATTCTTAGTGAGTCCCATTTGTCATCGATTGGAATTTCCATTACAGTAAAAAAAAATAAAGCTTATTCTTAGATAATTAAAACGTACCGAACAAATATTTTGGACGGCCACTTTTATTTTTTGCCATTTTGAATATTAATAAATTAGGAATTCGTATATATTTATAAATAAACATCATTCTTACGAGTGAAAAAAGTAGTACGACTGCAATATGTTACAAAAATATGAGTAGTCTAATGAACATAAAAACGGTTTTATCGGGTTTGATTAAAATTTAAGGAATATTTTGAGATTTTATGTAAATGTGATTAAATTTATATAAAACATATACTACAAAGTTCTATTAAGGATGAAATATTAAAAAATATGAAAACATCGCTGGAAACAAGTTTCAACCTAAACAGTTTTTATCTTCAATTGTCTGATAAATAATCAAACGTTACTATTTTATTAAATTAATTGGACGAAACATTTGGATAGACGTTTCCAGAAATGTTCTTTCTACATTAATTAAAATCCAGTTTTATACTAATTAGATTAGAGATCGTTATAAATATTGCAAATCTATTACTTAAGGTTTACACGCCAAGACATTGAGTTATTAATCTTGACCTAGAAGATGAGTAGTTTCTGGAATAGATTCCGCCATTCCATTAATAGCCGAAGCAGGTTGAATTTTTATTAGGACTGCTAATTAAAAATTTAATTAAATGCCTCGTAAGCATCAGTAAATGATAAAATATTCATATTTTATATTTGCTGCGTTCCTAAGATACCACTCTTTTCAATCCAGTACAATTAAAGTGCTACTTTATATTATAATAAAACATAAAAAAATTAAGAGCACTTCATGGGTAGCTTTCATTATGTAGTTAATTCTGGTGCTTTTATAATTCATTATTTTTAATAAGCTTTGAAACCATGTTATCAATAATTAAAGCAAATTCATACATCACATATCTATATTACACATAATAATACAATATTTCATATTATGAAGGATGCGACAAATGATATTGTGTATCCAGTCATATGGTGACCCATAACTTGTACGTCTAATTCATTGTTTCCAGCCATTGTTGGATTAGAATCCGTGATTCTAATCCAGCTTTATATCGATTATAAATAATTCTGAATTGATGAGGGTCCTGTTAGATCAGATTAAGAATATCAACCGCTACAATGCACTAAAAAATGTAACCCTAGCTTTCTAGAAATAGAATACCTCTTAATCCTTCTCAGAGAGGCCTACCTGTTACCTAAAATAATAGGTATATGGATTATGTTGATAAGCCGTGTGATAAGAAATACCTCGTATGGAAATTACAAATTATGCAGATTGCAATAAATTACACAGTGAGACTGCCCCTGGTGTAGCAAACGATTTTTTCCTCTACATATTGACTGTAGTAATTGATTACTACAAATGGGGAAGAACAACCGTAGGATCAGTAATAATCTAGAATTTAGAGTGTTAAAACCTTAGTTGGGTCACAGAGCAGTTACCCACGAAATTAAAATATCTATGTGGTAACCATAAGTCGCATGAAATTAATATAGATGAAGTATATAGATATATATTATATATGTATATTTTTACAAGTCAAAAATATGATATTTTTACAAATCAAAATATCACTGGGCACTGTACCAAACTTACAGATTTAATAAAACATACCTTAGATACACAAAAAACTGTGATGGAATTAAAAAAGATTAGGTATTGAGACAAAAATGGAAAATTTTAGGACGTAAATTTTGCGTATTACGCCACACGAAAGGTGAAGACAGGACATCGGTTTGGAATTTGGAAGTGGTGAAAGATTCCACTGCCTCCCAGATAAATATCGTATCCCTATGCTGGGTGAGGTAAATAACATCTCCATAGCATTGGGACAGTCCCAGTGCTGTGGCAATGCAGAATATGATAAATCAGCTAAGAATATGATAAATCAGCTAAGAAGGCAACCAGCCTGAAGTTGTAGCTACCGGAAGGCTACAAATCTCCTGAGATTTCCCAACGAAGAGAAGGCGATACAATTCATAATAGAAATCCTAAACCCATCTGCAGCGGATATGAACAAGAGTATGAGACGCTCAAGCATATATTCTGTCATATCATCACCCAGAGAATCCATTTTCGGGAGCATTGATATATTTGAGGGAAATTCCCCTAGGCAACAGCATCACTTTCTTTGCAGCATACGGCCGCTTGACTACCTAGACAAAAATTTCTCTGAGGCGAAAATCCAGAGGGTCCAAAGGGTGCTGCAGTTTTGAACTGCACTCGGATTAATTACAGATACAGAACATATAACTGAGGTCACTACAGACGAACCTGTAGAATCATGTCAAACACATTCTGACGTTCCAGTGTTAGACAGATGAAAAACCGCCACTACAAGGGCTGTTGATCAATGTATGAACATCTTTATCCCAGGATAACCAAGATAGGATGTATTCAAAATCTGTAGAACTACGCTGGAAGTACAGAACATGTAACTCCTACAGACGGAATTGTCGAAAACTTTCTGGCGTTCCAGCGGTAGGTAGGTGCAATTCCACTAGTAGAAGGGATGTTATTCAATGTATGAACATAAGTATCCCAAGATAAGCCAGATAGGATATATCCCAAGACTGTAGAACTACGATGGAACTATAATAATCTTTGATTATAAAATGATCCAAATAATATTGATTACGTAACATTTCACTGCTTGGTAAATGGTGCGGCGACATCAGGATGCTACGTATTAATTTATAAATTTTTCATTTCCCATGTATTATTTCACCATGTATCACTTCCCTGATATGCTTTTGATAATATTTTCGAAAATTGGATGTAATTCTGTAGCTATCTTTATTTATATATCTATCTATATCGCAAATTATTTGAGTGACACACTTGTATCAAAATATAAAATTATACCAAAGGCCTTCAGCGGATACAGCTTTTCAGACGTCCAAAATATAATTTAACAATTAGTATTCTGCACATAATGGGTAATTTCAAGGTCACGTATTAATGATGCCTTTAACATTTAATCAAGTCTTGTACATAAAAATACATGAAATGTGAAATTTATGATTTTGTTAATATGCCTTGAGGTAAAAGGCATCCTGTCATGTTTTCAAAATCAATGATTTATGCTGAAAGAGCACTTATTCTACATTCACGTATCCCTCGTTCCTATTTAAATAAGTTAAATTATCGATTGAAATATGATTATTGAAGAATAACTACCTATGTAACCATAGCGACATACGAGTAATGTTTAGGTCTTTTCGGATATTGGATAGAGATAATTTGGTCTATATATGTTCTTTTTACTATACAAGACAGAAAAAACTAAGCCTATACCGTTTTCGAAAATTTTAGTTCCTGTACTATAAAGGATTGTAAAATGTTCAATCCTTTATAGATATCCTTTATAGATTGGGAAGCAAAAATAGATCGAGCGACTAAGGTGATAGCCTGATTTAGCTGGACTTTTCTAAAATGTATTTACTAAACGTGTATCAGGCATATAAGGAGAGTGCATCTCTTTAAATATAAAAACAGTCTCCCGAAAGACTTCTTTCTATTAGATAAAGATCATTCCAATCACTTCGTATGTTAGACAAAGAGAAGCCATAAAAGTAATACTTAATAAGAGATGTGATTTTATTATAAGTACTTTTTTCTAATCATGACATGTAAAGTGACACTTTACAAAACCCTTTGACGTTAGGAAACTTTTCACAACCAATTACGAAAAGTAAAATATTACGCAACTGGTTGTGTAAAGTTCATTTCATAGTAGGTTATTTAGACCTGACAAGCTATGAAAGTGACGAGCTGTCACACCGTCAGAACCTACTAGATTGTTTTTAAACGTATAAAATTCAGTTTTCTTCCCATAAAATATAAAATTGATGAAAATTAAAAAAAATCTTATACGAAACACGTTGAGAAACACTATTTTGTGTACACAAAATAGCCCTTTTCCCAACTGGTTAGCTATTTATTACCGTTTAATATTAAAGTGACTAGTGGTGTGAATATGCAAGTATAATTTTAAGTGTATTGTACGTAATTCAACAAAATAATAATTCGGTTGTATCGAATGATACCATATTTTACTCACACTATAGGTGTATACTGAAGTCAGGACAAATTAATAACAACAGTGTCCGGTATCATATGATGGACTGATGATGTCTCTAAGATGACCTCCTCACTTACCTTGCTCTAGGCAAGGTACGTGGTAAGGCAACGATACATAGATATTATACAGAAACGAGTATTATACTAAAAGCATTTTTTAATTAATAGCCAATACATGGGTATACGTTTAGCAAATTCCTATAGCATTAAAATATAGCTGTTTCAAAGAGGATAAGAGATACTTTTATTTTTGTTTTACCGAAATGTCCATAGAATAATAGAACCTTCTGACCGTCTATTACTAATGGAGCGGGCGCTCGAATATGTAATAAAATAAATTGGCCAAGCGTTTAACTCTTAAAAGTTTAAATAAATACTTGTGCTAAAGCAACCAATCCATTAATATCACTGAAAAGACTGACGTAACTTCTCTGTGGACAAACAAGCGAATTTGCAAAAGGGCTGTGAGCATCGCTTCGATAATGGTAGAACTAAGAGATACGAAAACAGTCAGTGTGCTCATGTGTGAGACGTTTTATTAGGGTGCTCTATACCAACTGATCAAATGTCTATCATAACGTGAATAATAATGGATTGATTTGAAAAACGGTTGAAAACATCTGTATATACTTGGTTGTGTATATATATATATATATATATATATATATATATATATATATATATATATATATATATATATATATATATATATATATATATATATATATATATATATATATATATATATATATATATATATATATATATATATATATATATATATATATATATATAATATATATATAGGGTGTTTCTGAATTTATGCGAAAGATTTTAAGGAGTGATTTTTCAGCAAAAATTAAGGCGGGTCATTCATATAAATTGTTTTTCCAAAACTCGTTCCCCTCCAGTAACAGCCCTATAAAATTGGGGAAGAATTGTTTTTATTTATTTTCTCCACTATGGAAGAATATAGAACATTGATATTTGGCGAACAATTTTTGTAACTCTGAGATATTGTTAAGAGGGTGTAAAAAAACCAACACCTATAATATTTTTCTTCAGAACTTTTTAACGCGTCTACAACTATACAAATGCCGAAATGGTAGATATGCATTTTATATATGGTTGTGCTGATACACGAACATTACCTCATCATGGCACATTCACACGTGTTCATTAACGTCTGCGAGAAAATGGCACTTTTTTAAGAGGAACGGTCGATTGCGGGTATGTCGAGAAGCAAGAACCGTACCGCTATAGGAAGCTGTTCTTAATTGACTATAATAATTTCCTGAAACAAGTGCAAGATAAATTGCCGATATATTAAATATAAGCTATTCCACGGTATTTAGAATTTTGAAAGAACAGCAGTTGTATCCGTACCATACCCAGTGAGCAAAATAAGGTCTTATTTAAGGAATTATTACGTAATTGTATTAGATCTATGTGCCTAACTGCACGCAGATGTGTGGAAACTGTAACTTCTATGTGTCTATTACATGTGGGAAGTGAAGCACCGTGGCACAACACATTTAGGGACAAATTTGGGAATAATTACGAAACTTGTGCCTTTACCTGTCAATTCTTTAATGATACAATTGCGGTCGACACCATTGCGGAATTACGTCTGTCTTAATTCGTGTTTATAACTGGCACAAATCCCGCTAAATCATTATTATAAAAAGATGATAAGAACTGCTACACACAAATTAGGAAATATTTTACCTTTTTTATATTTAATGTGTTCTCGGTGTATTTCTTGGGAAATTTATTAACACAACTCTGCGGCGTCGTGTCATCCGCCAAAGATTTCAACCAAACGAGAGTCAATTTTCTCGTGCGAAGATATATTTTTCGTGTAATTTTTCAATGTATTAGCAACAGTAAAAGGGGCATTCATAGAAAAAAGGTATAATACAAATATTTTTCCAAAAATAATGATAATAATAATTTAATAATAATAATATTTTCGAATTTTGACCAAAACATTATTTAATAAGTAACTTTTACAATTGTTAATTCAAGATTAATCAAATGAGTGCTTTATTTTAACACAAATAGTCGTTCTTATGTTTGTTTACAAAAGTCAAACAAGAAACAATAATGGAAAACATGGCAGCTACACACAAAATTCCCTATTTTTGTCAAAAGACGCAACTTGGGTAATGTGTTACACACTTCCTCCTAGGTGTAACACAATTCCTAATTTTCGTTACTGTTAACACAAATAGGGAATCATGTAACAAAATTCCGTGTTTGTGTGTCGCGAAGTTAAAAGGGTACACGCTTTCGAAATCGTACCTATTTTGTGACAGGTCTTGACACGTTTTAAGTATATGTGTAGAAATTTTTGTTGCACCTGCTTTTTAACTGAATTATCTTTAGACGCAGCACTTACACTTCCAAACGAACACGAATTTAAATGCTTTATTTTGCGGTAGTATGATGATAAGGTTGTTCTAAAATTTCGAACACGTTTACTAGACGACGACATATTCGACATATTATAATAACGACACGTGCACAAAGAAAATCACACCTAACACAATTACACTTACGATAACCTAAGTGTAAGACACGATGTCTGTTGTGTTGATACAGGAAAATAATGCTGAAACTGTTCATAAATGTGTCACACGGAGCATACATGTGAGTCTTTAGAGAAATCGTGGGCAAAATTACTAATTTGTGTCACATGCTTATGCCCTTTGTTTTCTCAAAAACACCATACCTACAATGTGTCACACCACACGTTCCTAAATTACGTATTTGTGTCTTTGATCTTTGATCGTCACAGACACATCGCGGGAATTTGTTTAACACAATTCCTACTTCATGTTACTTCTCTATTTTTAATATGCCTTGTGTGTGAATTCAATTCCTACATCGTGAAAAAGATCACACAATGCCTTTTTAGGGCCACATTGTGACGTCACTCAATATTTTGTGTGGTTTTTGACGCAATATAAAGGAAATGTGACTTAACAACGATGTCGCCAACGACACATTTCCCTTTTAGGAATAAAATGCTCACTGGGTATCCAACAAGTGCAAGCGCTCTTACCTCGAGATTTTCGACCTCGTCTAATTTTTTGACAATGGATAATTTAAATGATCACCCAAGTTTTTATCTCATATTTTGTTTACTGATGAGGCTAACTTTTCAAGTTAATCTATTAGAAATTTCCATAACAATCACATATGGGCTGAAGAGAATCCACATAAATTTTTTTAAGCTACGTTTCAACATATTTCATTATGGCTTGGTGGTCTTTGATGATTATTTAATTGGCCCATATTTTCTTCCAATGAGATTAAATGGAGACGCATACTGCCATATGCTTTAAGAAGAGTTGTCCCTACTTCTTGAAGATGTCCCTGTTCAAATTAGATAAGAACGATGGTTCATGCATGATGGCCATTTTAGTATTAACGCTATAAGTCGCCACTTGGGCGTCGCCACTTGCATTTGGGATTTTAAGATTGGGATTTTTGGCATTTGGGATTAAAAAGTGAGTTTATTCAACTCCCGTTGAGAATTTAAGAAATTGCATTGTAGCATCATGCGAAACTATGAGAAATACAGCCGAATTATTTCAAAGAATACGGAATCCAATGAGACGAAGAGAGTCGTGCGCTTTTGGGGAGGGGGGCCCATTTTAACATTTATTATGATTTTTGTGATCGATATTATGATACCATTGTTAATAATGTAACATCCGTTAAATGCTGCGTATTTTATCATATAAATACATATTAATTTTATTAATTATAATATATTAAATACCTGCCCACTCTGCGAAGGCCACCCTATTGTTTTTTTATTATTAGTTGAATCCATTACATTTAGTTTTCTTGCTTTATTTTCCTCGTATCTGTTTTGACTATGTTTTAATTGATACTTGATAGTTTTGTATAAATATACCTAGCTATTAAAGAATATCACTATAATTTAAATATGTTTTTGTTCTATTACTTGCTATATATATATTTCGCAAGTCCTATATCTGAAATGGTAGGCCTGGACTAAGCCTTCATCCATCATATTTATTTTCAGTAAAATAATAATATGTATTAATTATTGACATTTTTTTGTTGACTGAAATAATATATTAATATTATTGATATTGATAATGTATTGCTAGTATAATTATCAGTAAAGGATTTTAAAGAAATAGGTTTTCTACAGTAGTAAATAAATATTACTATTGTTCTTATGGAAAATATTTTCACTGAAATTAAATAAACTGCTCATATTATAGCTGTAGTAGATGCAAATACACTGAAAAACTTAAATCCGGCACATAATACAGGGATATTTAAATATAACAACAGAGTCCCCAGCTTCATAAACTTTTAGGCCAATGAATTATTCAATTAAAAAATATATCCTATAAAAATATTACTATCATTAACAGTATAATTATCGTTATACCTAAGTGCAGTGGATGCTTCTAAATTGATAAACTATTTTCCGAAGTTTTCAAGATTAGTACATGGCAATCGTACCAAACAAGGTGTGTTCCCTTGCATCAAATGAAGTAGCTCTAATTTTATATATTGTATGTGACGAAGTGGTAATAACAAATTAAATTTTTCCTACCTCGGTAGCCGTCCGGGTCATTGTTAAATATTTTAAAAAATCATAAAATTTTTGGACTTTACCTTTTCTCAATTTTCACCACCAAGGACTTGCCTTAATTTGGTCTCGATAGACCAGATAGTTTCTAAGATGCAGCTGTTCAAAAAAGAAGGACATTTTATTTATTTTCGTCAATGTTGATCATGACTAAGGACCCCTTTATGGAGAAAGTCATCATATACGTTATTAATGTACACTAAATTTGCAAC
Organism: Tetropium fuscum; assembly: GCA_964058915.1. Taxonomy (NCBI): domain Eukaryota; kingdom Metazoa; phylum Arthropoda; class Insecta; order Coleoptera; family Cerambycidae; genus Tetropium; species Tetropium fuscum. Next base: position 13,316 of record CAXKVY010005088.1, read on the forward strand.
AAAACGAGACCAATTTAGTCTATGTAGATTTTTCTAAATCGGTTATAATATGACAAATTGTTCACCTCTGTCAACAAACAGACCAAAGAACAACATTATCTTTAAAAAATGTGGAAGAGGAAAAACCAAGATATCACCTAATCGACGAATTCCTTTACGCACCAAGTACAACCGGGAATAGCAATGTTCCTTCGTGGCTGCGGTGCTTGTCCTACGACCTCAGCATTTTCTGGCCAAGTAAAAATGAAATTTCTATAGACACTGAAAAACGGCGACGCTTCGAATAAAACGCCCCAATGCCACACCTGTTCAGGTCGGAAAAGCAGGAGACAGCTTCCTCGTTTCACTGTATGAAGGTCACAGTGAAACCCAAATCTTCACAAAAATGGCAGCTAAGTCCAACATTACCACGCCAAGTTGCCTCCAACCAGAGATGTTGCAAGATTTCACTTTCTGCGAACATACCAGCAGGTGAAAAGAGGTTTGTTTTGCTTCTGCTTTATTTTGCTTAATTTCTGCTTCAGACCACTTTATTTTTGTCTACTCATACTGTTGAAGATTACGGAAGGGTTAATCAGTTGTGGTTACACGATTTGGGTCCTAGGCTGTTTGTAACCATTGGAGCATCCAATATTGCGAGAACATACAAGACCTGATGTGTGACGACATTGATGAATCATTCATCGATTTATCGACCTTCAGATGACGATTTCGACCTGCCTGAGCAGGTCCATGTAGAAATGCTACCGAAGCAAGCTGCCCCCAAAAGGTGTACTGTAGATTTAGCGGACCAGCCTGGTCCATCAAAGATGTACAAGAAATACGAATAATAACAATTTCCCTCACAGTACTGTACTTGTTTTATATACAATGAGGTGTTTCATATTACTACATACACTTTCAATATGAAAAAAAATATAATTTACACTCCCTTCTGATATTTGCTTTACTACTTTAATAACGTATATGATTTCTTTGCTGTAAAATGGGTAGGTACTTAGTGGTCAACATTGACAAAAACTTAAAAAAAACTAAAATTTCCTTTTTTATTTGAAATTTTATCTGTATCTTAGAAACTACTTGGACTACCGAGACCAAATTAGTTTCATTTTGTAGCAAATTTAGTCTACTTAAAAAGTGTACACAGTAACTTTTACTGTAACGTATGTCATTAGTGGAAAAAATTGACACAAACTGAAAACAGACCGAAAATTTAATGGTTTTTACAGTTTTAACAATGACCCGGAGGTCCTTCAAGCTATTTCACCGAATAAGTGGAACACCTCACTGAAATTAGTTCGAAAGGGATGTGTATAACTTAATTTTTGTGTGTAACATATCAATTTTGCGAAGACAACTCAAGTGATAAAATAGTTACAGATTAAAGTCATAATTAAATAAGGAAATTTCACCGCGTTAAAATTATTGATAACGATAAATATTATAGGACTTGGTTTATTTGCCCCGTTGTAACAATATGTTACAAGGGTTTACAAAAGCTGTCACAAACTGTGATTTTCTTAGTGCAAGTTATTCGTTAAATTTCATCCTTCTACATTCTTCCATAGGGATAGAAACAAATCAAAACAATTTTTTACCACAAATGTAGAAGAGGTTTAAGAAAAATATATGGAAGACCCCTTTAATTTTTACTGAAAATTCACATTTTAAAATCTTTCGCATCAATTCAGAAATACACTGTATATCGAAGCATTAGAAATACCTGAGTGTATAACTACTTATATCTTTTATAATCCCAACCGTTTCAAAATCCTGTTAGTCGTCAATACACGGGCAAAGTGTTCATATAAACAACAAAAGAATGTTGTTAATAATTAATTATGTGAATACTCAAACTAATATAACAGTACTGAAAACAACAAAAACAAAATAAATACCTACAAGATCAGTAACGTACGGAAGGCAAAACATAAAATCGGATATATATAAGCAATAACTGGCGACTGACCGTCCTTCAAATTCGCGTATATATCTTTGAGTTTTGATATATAAAAGGACCACTTTAGCTGGTTTCTGTCAGTACGCAGAGTTTTGGTAGTATTATAGCACTAAAATGAGAGCTTTCTTGGTGAGTCCCAAATTTAGTTTAACAAAATTAACGTCACTAAACTAATCGCTTAGATCATCATCCATGATATTATTTAAAAAGTGAATCGCAACAAATTTATAGCCAAGGGTTTATGAAATTACGTATTACCTTATAATACCTAGCCTCGTTAACTCAGTGATCCTAATTCTATATACAGGGTGTGTTTGTCCTATATACAGGGTATACTTAATTTTACTATAAAAATATTTAATTTTTATTAATATATATATATATATATATATATATATATATATATATATATATATATATATATATATATATATATATATATATATATATATATATATATATATATATATATATATATATATATATATATATATATATATATATGTATATATATATATATATATATATATATATATATATATATATATATATATATATATATATATATATATATATATATATATATGTATATATATATATATATATATATATATATATATATATATATATATATATATATATATATATATATATATATATATATATATATATATATATATATATATATATATATATATATATATATATATATGAACAATTACATCATCTGTTAATATCTTCATTAATTTTAGGGTCCATTTACTACGAGTTTTAAATTAATTAGTTATAACATGTGAAATATAATGTGATATGTATAAAAATATATTTATCCACTAATTGAGAAACAGTCTGCCTAGAAAATTAATTGTTAGTACGAAAGTTTCAATTCCACATTTACGCACCGAGAAAAATATTAAATAGTAAGTCCACAGCTTATATTTTTTTTTAAATAGAGCTAATTGAAGTAATTTTATTTATTTTTAGTTATTTTCAACTGCTTTCAGCTGCTAAAAAGTGTTACTTTTCTGCCTATTGAAAAAATAACTGGATTAGTTCCGAGGTAATTTTAAGGGGATTGGACAAATTTGACCATGTAATGTCTGTATATTTTATTAATTTTCTCAAATTTATTTCATCAAATATATCATCCAGAAGCGAAAAAAAATTTAATGTTTCAATTCTCAACAATTAAGTTTAAGAACAATATTTCAGGTATTTCAGACCTATTAATATAATTGTACAAATACCTCAAAACCTGTGTGATTTAAAATATCAAACTTAATGACGTATCGTTCTCCATTCCGTCATTCCTATTATGAAGTCTGCCTCTCGAAGGATTATAACAGAAAACATTACAAATTAGCCACCAATCTATTATTTGCGACGACATAACCGAGCAAACTTCAAAGTCAAAGTCTGTTGAAATAATGAGACTATTAAATATTATAATAACCTGCGCGTTATACTTATCCGAAACGAACCCCTTTGTTAATTTTAGGTAAATATACCAAAAATTAATAGGCGCTTAGTCATTATCCACCAAGTAAAGGATTTTAACAAAGTGAAAATTATCAACTATGGATGGTATATTAATTGAAAAAATATAGGAACAGTTGTTGACTTTTATCTGTACATCCGTTTAATATTGTTTGCATTCTAAATAGAAGCTAGCGTATCTCCGGAAATAATTTTATCTCTAAGCAGCCATACTATAAAAAGAAAATTAAAGCAAAAAACCAATTAAACTATTAACAGACAATTAGATTTTGACATTATCTGATTCGTTCTTTCAGATTCATTTTGTTGTAAATTGAAATTTTGAATTTTTCAGTTACATTTATGGCTTAAAAAATCTCAGCCACTGCAAATCCAATTCCAAAGTTGTCATCCAAAAACGTGTACGCATTCCTAGAGCGTGTATCGTGATAAAATTGGAGATAATGCAATCCAATTATTGCATTTTTGATCATATTTGAATTAAAACAGATAAATGAATTCTATAAATTTGTGTAGCCAATTTGATAAAAAAAATACTGCACATCTCTATGGTAATGCCAGTCACAGTTGCGAAAAAGTTTATATTGTTTGTTGCAACAAATAAGCGGCTACCACATCTTATTCATAGAGTAAGCGAAGCTTGAAAATATTTAAAGAAAAACTTATCGTACCCGTTTCATTATTATCCTTACCATGCTATCCTTTCTTATTTGGCAGTAGCAGCATTTTTTGAAGTATCCTACTTAAACACGTTCGATCACCTCTGGCTACCTAACTCCGCAAACAGAGATGCAAGGCTAGGCAGAAATTAAGACAATAATTCTTGAATTAAATAGATCCATTCTCGAATCCGTTGCAGCAAAGACCACTTGTTTACGTTTCACCGGTATCCCTAAAAAATGCCAGAACAAATCAAAGATACTCCTAGATATCCTAGTATTGCCTTTGTAGAGTTTTTCACCCTCATAATATATTTTAAATGTTTAGTCCACCCCCGTCTTTGCGAGAAAATTAATATTTTGTGTTTTCCATGGTTTACTGTGTTTGTTCATTAGCGTAAGCGTATTCGTTACTCATCAAGCGTCTAATTTGCGGTCGATAATATCTATTTCTGAATTCACTAATACTACCAAATCATCAGCATATAACATCCCCTTAAACAAGGCCTCTTTGTCGGAACATAGAAATGAGAGGGGGCTAAGTGACACCCTGTAAAACTCCCTCGGAATAAGGATAAGTTACTATAAACACATATTTTAAATATTTCAGCGCTGTACAATGATTTAATAATTCGGATTCGTTTAGAGCTCAAATCAAAGCTGTAGAGCCTCAACCAGAGAAGGGAATGATTAACGAGCTAAATGCTTGAAATCAATGCAAGAGGCAAATTTAAGCACATTTTATTTAAGCATACTCTGTTATTTCTAAAGCCTGACTGACATTGGGGTAGTATTTTATTGTTTAAAATTAGTCATTGATGGAAACTAGTAAAATAAAAGTAAATAACTTTGCCACACAATTTATTTCAAAGATATAGCATCTGCATATATATATATATATATATATATATATATATATATATATATATATATATATATATATATATATATATATATATATATATATATATATATATATATATATATATATATATATATTGTCTAGTTTTGTGGAAAGTTAGTAAGAACTATTGTGATATCTAGTGGTTTTCTATTTCTATACCTAGGAGGATCTGCTTCAATTTCATTGCCAGGGAAGGGCGGTATCAACTACAGGGCATATAGAGATAAAAAATGTGTCGGAAACATTTAATTGAATCAAGAAAATATATGTCACAAATATTGATATGAATACATTACGGAAAAAATATAACAGGATGAGATTGTTAAGTCTAAATGAAATTGTCATATTTAAAAGTTATATAAATCTATTAAGAAGTCGACTACTTCCTCTGCCATTTACTCTCTGCATTTCTCAAAACAAGTATGGAGAATTTCTAAAAAAAACTGACAATTTATTTTTGTGCGTTTTGTCAAGTAAGAGGTGCCTTTTATAAACATTGTGAAAGATATAAATGAGAGTACATGATTATGTCCCCTCTTTAGTACTCCACAACCTTCTTATGTTCGCCAATTAGTCTTAGTTTATTTATATTGATTTTCCTTTTCCTTTCATAAATATAGAACTTATTACTGTAGTAATTCCAAATAATTAGAATAATTTCTATATTTATGAAAGGAAAAGGAAAATCAATGTATGTAATTGTTTCCTAATGCCATCTTGTTGATAAATAATGCTTTGTCACTATTCAGATGTAAAGAGATATTGTCCATATATATATATAAAGACACTATGGACCAAATGTATCACGTAAAAAGACGTAAAGGATTTGTTAAACGTTTTAAGTGTTAGACTTATTATACGTATCCAAATTTATCGAGATTTTGCTATTTTAAAATATGTCCATTGCGTCATCGAATTAATGTAAATTTTACTTGCTCAAGGGGGTTAAAAACTAATTGTTTTTTTACAATATCTTCATCATAATGCACACGATATCTTCATCATGTTCTTCATGTTTTTAAAATTTATTTATTTAAAATATATTTTTTCTTAAACCTGGAATACAATTATCTGCAGTAGGTAAGTAATAACGTTTCTTTTATTTTTTCTTTACAATTTTAGAACATTACTTAAAACTGATTTAAGCGTCTCCGGATGATGCCAACTTGGCTGCCGAAACGCGCGTCGGGCGAGGTATACATGTTTTGGTTTTTGTGGAAACTCAGTCGTCGTCGGGGTACTACTTTTCTTTATTTTTTTTATAACAAGGTATCGCCGCCAATTAACCGCCTTGCCTTAGGACGGACATGAAGGAATAATTTCCTAAAGATTACATTAATCAGCATTGAGTGATAAGGATAATATTTTCTCTGTAATTTACTCGAGATTACGAAGCGTTTTCTTTGGAGGATAATGAAATTGATGCTAATAAGGAATTCGATGTTCACAGCATCGAATTCCTTATTAACTTCCATCCTCAGAAAAAAATTGCAATTTATTCTATTAAATTATATAACTGTATAAGTCTAGTCAATAACCTAAGAGCAGATAGCGATTCATAAAAATTACTTAATTTTTTTTTGCAAAATCGGTAGCAGTACCTGGTGAAAAGATTTGTTATTTTAATTTTTATTTATGTCTTATTAAAATGATTATTATAGGAACAAAATCTCTATATATATTTATAGCCGTGACCATTTTTGCCTTACATTAATATTGACTATAAATACACTGACATCCATGAAAAGAAAATCACTCGAATATTTATACATCTGCTGTGTATGCTGTCATCCCTTTGACTGTGTATGTTTAAAGTTTGGGTTTGCAGTTAAAAATAATTTATCAGTTTTGACAGTATTACCTCTTTTTTGGATTAAGTTTTGAAAAAATCGAACAGGGCATACCTCAGGGTTGGAGGAATTAGTAATCAGATATTTGCTATCTGCCAATTTCTTGGATCCTCCTTGGGTAGTTTTTGAAAAAACTGGATTATATTATATGCGACCCAGTACATCCTCCTTTATACTAGCTTTATACTTAGTATTTTACACTAGCTGAACATCATTTCCCATCTCGCCAGGCCAGTTTTCGGGAATAAACGTGAAAAAACTTGCGTTGAAGACCCTCTGGCGTGTCTCCGTCCCACATGTCAAGAGCTATGTTATAATCTTCATTGGGTAATGCTGCAGAACTTAATTTTCTTTTAGAAGAATCTGTTTGTAATTGTCAACGCTTAGCATCACGTACAAATCTAGCTTCCATAAATTTAACACCGGAAAATGGATGAAATTTAATTTGACAGCATACGTGTCCCAGGCGTGTTCTACAGACTTAAAATGGGGGCTTCTTGCTGCCCATCCCATCCTTTAGGCCATTGATATTAGACATATGATAGTAGAATAAACAAATGTTTAATTAAAAAAAAAGTTTGCCGTTTGGAGATGATATACACCAGAGGAAGACTTTCAAAACCAAAAGAGCCAAAAATCAGCCTTAACACGAATTGCGATAATTTTTGGTGTTTCTTTAGAAACCTTTGATTGAAAAAGAATATACTTCCTATCAAATTTTCTACAATTTTATTTTGCTAATTTCTTTGTTACGCGTCCGGTATAATGTCATATTGTGTGTATCGCACCCTGTTTCGAACATCAGGAGATTGGAGACAGCATCGAAATTCGTCACTGAAGGAAACTTCGGTCCATTGTCCCTCGCTTAATCTGCCCCCCGAATCTCTTCTTAAAGTTAATTTCTGACTTGGGCCGTTGTCTACCTTTTCCGAATATCTGATAACTTGTTTTAACCCATCTAACAACTAAGTGAAGCTGCTCTCGATTACAGTAGACACAAGTTAATACACTAGGTAATCATGTTTCGGCATAATGCGTTGCAATGAGCACAGCGGCTTGCTTGTAAACAAAAATAAAAGAATAGGATGAAAATAAAAATATAGATTGATTTTTATTATTAATACCATTACCTAGAAAAAGTTAAAAAAATTGTCGCTGGAATTTATGAATATTTCAGTGATTTTCTTTTTGTGGAGGTCAGTGTAAGTTTTTCTAAACATATTATACCAAACTGTTATTCTTCGTTAATATAAATGATAATTTGTAAGTCTGGGTATGATAAAGCAACATGTTTTTTGGTTATAGTGTTTTGCACTCCTTGCTCTATCAGCTGTTAGCGCAGCTCCATCAGATGCTAAGGATAAGAAGGCTGATTCTATAGTGAAGCCGAAACGCAGCGTTGAACACTTTGGCCTAGGTACAAATCTCTTGTACAGCGGACTAGGAGGTGCCACCACCTATGGTTCTGGTGGTCTTGCTTTGGCCACAGGATACTCAGGTATATATTGATTTACTTAAATAATAGGTCAGTCAAATAGTATAGTAGAAATCGCTACTGTAAAAACTGCGAAATTTTCGCATTTTTTCGTTTTTTTCACTAAATCTTCTAAACTATGCGTTTGTTCATAAAACATGTTATTAAGTTTTGGAAGTAGATTAAATTTGCTACAATAATTTGAAACGAAAACCAGCTCTGCCCAAATTTTATGATTTGGGCAACTTTCGTCCCCGAAAATTTTACGGGTACAGTCATAGGGGAAGATATACTAGCGGATATAATTAGCTGTAATTTAAGCAGAGAAGACATCCGTAGGTCTGATGGTTTCCTAACAATGCGTAAAAATCCAAAAATATCCAAGTACAACGTACTTACATTTTAATTTCTTCACGCACTGCAAATTTACGCACGCACTTTTTTCATTTTTTCATCAATTTAATTTCATATTTGTTTACTTAGACAAATTTAATTATAATGCGAAACATATACAGATTATACATATAACCTGCCAGGTTATTTTAATTTCTTCATGCACTGCAAATTTACTTTATTTCATATCTGCTTAGATATTTGGAAAAAAATGCCAATATTTGGAGGGCTGTATCTTGGTAACTGTTATATGTACAGAGCTGGTTCTGATCTCAAATTGTAGCAAATTTAAAAGCGCTACTTTAAAAGCGCTACTTTTTTATGAACAAACCCACAGTTTCGAAGAAATAGTCAAAATACCGAAAAAAGTGCAAAAATTTCACAATTTTTCGAATGCTATGAAGTTCACAGGTCTTTAGAAACTACACAAACTTAGATATACAGTTAGATATGCATATACGCTGCGATTTTAATATACTATATGACGACTATATTGGATAATCAAACAATGTCTTCTGCTTAATAGCTACATGAAATGACATGTAATAATAATATCAGTTATAAACATTATAGTTATAAACATCGCATTATTAAACATATAAGCATTGCTCCATGAATGATGAATTTTGAATAGAAAACACTCTAGTAGTCTCTAGTTTTGATCTCTTAACATTTTGAATAATTGTTACAGGCGGATCAACCGGCTTAGTCTCTGACACCCATGAATATCGCCAAGTGACCCAGCACTACCCCGTATCCGTCCCACAACCCTACCCTGTAACTGTAACTAAGACCGTACCGGTACCACAGCCCTACGCAGTATCAGTACCCAAACCTTACGCAGTACCAGTGCAGGTTAACGTGCCATATGACGTACCACGACCATACGCCGTCAAAGTACCACAAGCCGTACCTTACCCAGTCCGAGTAAATGTACCATATGAAGTACCAAGGCCCTACCATGTTGTGTCTACAAAGACTGTACCCGTTGAAGTACCGAGGACTATTACAGTAAAGGTAATATCCAGGAAACATTTTCATTTATTATATAGTCCAGTCAATAAAAGAGGTGTAGGGTGCATGAGCATTGAGCAGGGACCTAAGCGTATCCCTCAGAAACTTATTCAGAATGCTTAGGGAGTGAACATACTAAAAGTCTTCGTCAATAGCATCCGCATCTTCAGTGGTGGGTGGTTCTTGCTGAAGGGGCTCTGTGTCGTCTCAATCGTCGTCCTCGTCGTAAATAGGCACGCGGCGCCATTGAGGCAATTCCCTTGGCGGTGGAGGCATGTCGCAGAACACTTTTAGAGGCATTTGCCACTACCACAATCCTTGGTGCAGCGGAAAAATATCATGTTCAGTAGAAACCCCGGTGCTGGTGGATCTTCTGTTGTAATTGGCACTAGGATATCTCCTAAATGTCCCTCATTCCCGAGCCACTGCTGCACTTGGTGCGCCGGGGATGCTGTTTAGCTGCACTTTCAGTTGGTGAGAGGGAGCTTCCCAGCCACCTCAACCTCGCCGTGAGTGGAGCAAGGGTTCTAAAAGTTGCAAATGTTGTGTCGCATCCGGTAAATGAATGTAAGAATAGGATGCGTCAAAACCAAGCTGCTTCATCTCTTGAATGGACAGTGCCATTGTTCTGATTTTCCCTCGATTGGGTCCCATCAGTAGGGTGTCTTGGGTGGGAGGAGTGGAAGCTATCAAAAACGAGGTCCACCTCCTCACCAACGACCCATAGAAGCCATAGAACCGTGAGCAGATTGTTCCACAGCAATCTTCACGATAAGCATCACTGTGTCAGCATCATTGGTGGCCTGGAGAGTCTGTGTCTCATTCTGCTGAAGCTTTGTTTGTAGTAAGGAGATGAACTGACCTTTGTTGGTAGAATTGGACAAAAAATCATCCGACGTTATCAGTCTGCATTGTCGCGTCGCTTCTGTTCTTGTGGCTTCGTACTGTTGGCTGTGTTTGCGTACCCATCAAATACCAGTGCGACTCGTTCCAGGATAGTGGTGGTTGACGTAGGTGACATATCCATCACAAATGGTGACAACGGAGGCATATTTTTGCTAAATTACTCTGTGCGGTAGGAATAATCTCTGCAGAAGGAATGATTGATGGAAAATGTGAGGTAAAAATCTGATTTTCGAAAATTTTCACTTTTCCTGTGCGTGTGACTCGAAAACGGTTGCCAATTCGGAGAAGTAGTAAAACGAAGGTTGTACATAACTTCAAGAGCTTTCATTTCGTGTAAGAAATTTTTTCCCTACTACGCAC